>APFE030032766.1:0-16861 GCA_000404065.3 Pinus taeda | reverse complement strand
CCACTTCCTCTTAGAGTGCCCCGCGTACAACCACATTAGATCTCAGTTTCATAATCTTTGTCACAATACTGACCTTCCTAGCCTTTTACAATGTCAAAATTATAGTGAGCTCGGGAGGCTTCTTTCCAAGCTTTTTGAGCATAGGAATAAAATCTTAAATCAAACTAAATAATTTGTTTCTTTAGGTCTGATAGACCAAAGTTGGTCTCAGCGGACGTTAACCACCATCATCATCATCAATCTAATTTATTTTAAATCATTTTAACAAGTCTTTTAAATAAATAATATCTAAATAAATTTATACATTAAATAAATAATATTTTTAAAAATAATTTTTTCTTTGATAACAATTATCATTCCATTTATATATAATTACTTTATTAAAATATATAATATATTTTCAAATTTATTTATAAAATTCTCATCATTCATTGAAATTATTCATAATTGTTTAAAAATCTTATAGAAATTATGATGAATCACATAAAAATCGACATTCGAAAAACCTAAAACAAAAAAAATTATAAAAACTCAATAACCTTAAAAACATTGAAATTATAAAAACTCAATGAATTTTTTTTGACATCATTATTGAAATTTATTTCTAAATTGTTTATAAAATATTAATGGAAAATTATTACTAAAATCTCAACTTTTTATTACTTAATTTGAAATTTTATAGACATAAATAGAATCGACATTTTGAATTAACCTTAAAAACATAAAAATTATAAAGACTCAATAAGTTAAATTTGCAATCCAATATTTTACTCCATTTTAGATCAAATTAGGTGGGAAATAAAAAAATCCACAAAGATAAAATGCTTAGGCTATATTCTTGCTTCCATCCTAAAAAGTTCTCTATTATCTCAATATATGAACAACTTCTCTATTATTTATTAGGTTTAATTTTATTTTCCAAATTCATATAAACACGTTATATTTTAGTAAAACATATTAATGATATGAATTTGTATAATAGGAAAAGGAAGATATTTGCCAAAATTCTATTGATATATATTTACTTGATGAATGTTTGTGTGTTAAATTAATATGTATGATGTATGATTGAAGATTTATTTTGTTTATATGATTGGGTTCAGTATGTTTCATTAAAACACATTAATGATATGAATTTGTATAATACGAAAAGGAAGACATTTACCAAAGTTCTATTGATATATTTAGATGAATGATTGTGTGTTAAATTAATATTTAGTGTGTATGATTGTTAAGATTTATTTTGTTTATATGCTTGGGTTCAATATAGAAGAAACGATGGAAGAAACGATGTTGTAATTTAGATAACACTTATTAATTAAAAAAAAATCGTGATGAATATAAATTTATAAATAAATGCATGTGATATTTATATAGTGAAATATATAATATATTTTTTATATAATAAATTAAATTAATTTGTATAAAAAAATTAATATTTTCTAATCATTTAATTAGTGTGTTTATGTTTATTTTCAAAATGTTTGAGGTTACATGTAATTTTAGGATGTTTTTATATTTGTGGAAGCTCTTTGAAACATTTTTATATTTGTGGAAGCTCTTTGAAACAATGAAAAATGAGATGGTTCATGATTTTTTTAGGTGATCAGTGTATAATAGTTTGTTATTCTAACTGTTATTTTAGAATAGCCTATTTGGATAGTAGTTTGATCCATTATAAACTCAAGGTGATAAGACTCCCTATGATCATGCATAATTTAAGTTTGTAATAGTTTAAACCTAAGCCTAGTGTTAGAATTAGTACAATTTTAGCTAGGGAGAGGCATCAGGAATGACTAGAGGACAATAGCACTAGTTCAGGGCATAGCACATTTAACTAGTGTTGTTCTTGGCTAGTTAGTATATCGAGTATTCCTCTTTGGAACTCTATTTCCAGTTCTAATTTTATATGACCAACATAGTCCACCTCCATTATATTGAAAGAAAATTGACCACGAATTTGAAAATCATTAAGTTTGATTGGTAGATGCACCTAATTACTCATGTTTGTTGGCTCTAATTTTACATGTACCATTTTCCTCAATTGGTCATAGGGTAAAAGCATGGAGTTGGCTTATGGTTTTTGGCAAGGGAGGACACGTTTAGGTAAAAAAGAGAGCTTGATCGAGCCACCTTAAGCGCTCGATTGAGCTCCTTGAGCGCTGAAAAAATAGCTCGATCAAGCCTTTATTTCGTATTAAAATGAAAAATTGGGGTCTGGGAAAGTCATTTTTGTATAGATCGCGAGGAAAACAGGACCTTGACTAAGAATTATAGGGCTTGACTGAGAGTATTAAAGCTCGATCGAGAGATTCAACCATGGAGCAACCCAACCAACCTCCCCAACAACCTTGCCAACATCCCAGAGGCTCAAGCCAAGGTAGGTTTCCTATTATTTTTGTCTTTTTTATTTAATTTTTCTTACAAGAATAAATAAATTAATTAGAAAAAAACACTTACCATACAATAACTATGAAACCACAAAAAAGCACCAAAAAATCCCTTCAAAACAACAACAAACAACTTTAAAAACCACCAAAAAATCCCTTCAAAACAACAACAAACAACTTTAAAAACCACCAAAAAACCCCTTCAAAACAATAAAAAGCAACTTAGAAAACCACAAAACAACCTAGAAAACCACAAAAAACCACCAAGAAAACACTTCAAAATCACCAAAATAACTATAATTTAAGTTTTAAATTTTTTCTTACTTACAATAGTAACATATTTATTATGATTTCTCTGTGATTTTAAATGGTAAAAACTTTGATCTGTCTAAGGTTATTTTAGGTTTTAATTATTATTTTAGGAGTACATGAAATAAATTTTCATTTTTTTAATTTATTTTTTTATTATTTAAAATGCAAATTTTACCGAAAATATACCAAAAAAACAACCAAACTATAACCAACAAATAAATAAATTTGGAACTTTAGATTCACATGGTGAATATGGTTGCTCATGATAAACTTGTATTTATCAAATAATAAAATTTATTATTTTTAAATTAAATTAATTTATAGTTTAAATATTTTGAATAATAAATATTTTTTTTGGTAAGCTTGGTAGATCCTTCCATTTTCATTAAAATATAAGCAAGTTATGTCCATATATGAATAGTTAGGTGGCCTCAACTTTCCCAAAGGGAAATCAAATCTGTTGGTCACCTAACAACATGATTAGTCATCGAGTAGCAAAACATAATAAGTCTTTATACCCAAGCTATATAGGTATGTATATCTTTACCTTGTCCAGATACTATTTGCCTATGAACATATAAAACATCATTCTGAAAATTAAAAGCTACCTACATATATAGTAATCAAAACTGAAACCATCTAGCAGCCTACTCTTCTCCCTCAGCAGATGCAGATTCTACCAAGGTCGGGTCCTTAACATTGGAACCCAATAGTACTGTCTCTGAAAGAAGGCAAGGAAGGTGATCCTCAATTCTCCGTAGGCATCCATCCTGTTTTTTCAACTAGAACTGAAATTTTTGGAAATCCTGCTTATAGTTGGGGAAGTCTTGTACTGATGTCATTATACTCACTGAGAGATACTCCAGGTCCTTTCCTAAGAGGCTTTTCATGGTCCAGTACAAATAGAAAGTCTGTTTGAACTGGGTAACTCGCCCGCGAGTATGCTCGGGGTCTCGCACCACCACCCTCCAATCCTTCATCTCAATATCCGTCGAGCCCTCCTGGCAATTCAGATCAGCTTCCCACTCCTCAATTAAACGTCTAATTTCCTCCCTAGTCCCTTCACGATAAGCTGCAATGGACGCATTATTTATGATGTTGGCTATCAGTTTGTAGCCTCTTTCTCTGCCGCCTGAGGAGTTGGGCTCCTCCTCCCATGTAGTCACCTGAGTTCTCCAAACACAGCCTCTAGCATTCGCAACCTGCACCATTGCTTCGAGCTCACAATGCCCAGTGAAAAGATGGGTGTAGCGAGTTGCTTGTATAGGTGGTAGCTCCAACCCAGAAACCTTTCACTTCCAAGTGACCCTACCGCCCCATACACCTGCCATGGGAGAATGAAATAGTAATTTCCATGATAAAAAAAGTTGAACCTCCGTCAGTCTTATCCCATACACCCCATCCTTGTCGGCCATCCCACATAAGAACTCAACTTCCACACCCCATACCAATTTTCATAGTAGCTAGAAGAAGAATCTAAAATACCACCATGACCCACATCATTATTGTAATCCCCAAACCCAAACCATTTCATACCTTCAACTATAGCCCTGCGAAAACTTCCATAGAGGTTAGGGGCGCAAGACTTAGTAAGACAAATAATGAAAACATTATAGTTCCATGACCAAGAGTCGTGCAAGGGGTAAAGCTTCCACGCAACCCCATGAATTACAATAAAATGAAGCCTAGAGATAGGGTTGAGGATGACCCAACCCCAAACCCCAGGATTATGAAACCAAACCAGACAAATGAGGACCTAAGGGCTAGTGACAGAGACACGCATCCCATATAATTACCCCATCTGAGACAAAAGAATTTCAAAATGAACTGACACAAAGACCATACCAATAAGCATGACATACTGCATCAAGGATATAGGCACTGACGACTTCCAGAAACCGCGATTTCTCCCACCCACAGGAAATTCAACCCCATGCAAACCCAAATCCCACAATCAGACAAGTTGATGCATGAAGGAGGAAGAGAAAAAATAGTTAGCATACCAGATTACCTTCACCTGGAGAAAATTACCCTACCACCTTTCCTAGAGTTGTGACGTCCCTCTACACTCAGTGTCATCCTTCCACATTGCTTTCCCCTGAATGCTGAATCGACTAGCAATCCTCGCAGAGCTCTTGACACCAGGTCAGACCATAGATACAATGCCACTGCCATCCCATGTGGGGCTATTTACCTCTTGCATGCAAGGAGCCACCGCACCTATTGCCTCGAGCGTGTGAAGGGTGGTGGGTTTGTACCATGATGTCCTTCGCATTTAAACTATATTAATGAGAGTGCTATCCAACTCACACCCGATAGAGGGTTTTTAATAATTAATATAGTACAATTAGTTCTGAAAAATTAAACTATTATCTTTAAAAATTAAAAATCACAAAAAACATATTATTAATTAAATTTTATAACAATATATATATATATATATATATATATATATATATATATATATAAATATAGTATTTGTGGAAGCTCTTTGAAACAATGAAAAATGAGATGGTTCATGATTCTTTTAGGTGATTGGTGTATAATAGTTTGTTATTTTAGAATAGTTTATTTGGATAGTAGTTTGATCCATTATAAACTCAAGGTGATAAGACTCCTTATGATCATGCATAATTTAAGTTTGTAATAGTTTAAACCCAAGCCTAGTGTTAGAATTAGTACAATTTTAGCTAGGGAGAGGCATCAGGAATGACTAGAGGACAATAGCACTAGTTCAGGGCATAGCACATTTAACTAGTGTTGTTCTTGGCCAGTTAGTATATTGAGTATTCCTCTTTGGAACTCTATTTCTAGTTCTAGTTTTATATGACCAACATAGTCCACCTCCATTATATTGAAATAAAATTGACCACAAATTTGAAAATCATTAAGTTTGATTGGTAGATGCACCTAATTACTCATGTTTGTTGGCTCTAATTTTACATGTACCATTTTCCTCATTTGGTCATAGGGTAAAAGCATGGAGTTGGCTTATGATTTTTGGCAAGGGAGGACACGTTTAGGTAAAAAAGAGAGCTTGATCAAGCCACCTTAAGCGCTCAATTGAGCTCCTTGAGCGCTAAACAAATAGCTCGATCGAGCCCTTATTTCATATTAAAATGAGAAATTGGGGTCTAGGAAAGTCATTTTTGTATAGACCACGAGGAAAACAGGACCTTGACTAAGAATTGTAGGGCTTGACTAAGAGCATTAAAGCTCGATCGAGAGATTCAACCATGGAGCAACCCAACCAACCTCCCCAACAACCTTGCCAACGTCCCAGAGGCTCAAGCCAAGGTAGGTTTCCTATTATTTTTGTCTTTTTTATTTAATTTTTCTTACAAAAATAAATTAATTAACTAGAAAAAAACACTTACCATACAATAACTATGAAAACCACAAAAAAAGCACCAAAAAATCCCTTCAAAACAACAACAAACAACTTTAAAAACCACCAAAAAATCCCTTCAAAACAACAACAAAAAACTTAAAAATCCACCAAAAAACCCCCTTCAAAACAACAAAAAACAACTTAGAAAACCACAAAACAACCTAGAAAACCACAAAAAACCACCAAGAAAACACTTCAAAATCACCAAAATAACTATAATTTAAGTTTTAAATTTTTTTCTTGCTTACAATAGTAACATATTTATTATGATTTCTTTGTGATTTTAAATGGTAAAAACTTTATTTTCTAATTATTTTAGGTTTTAAATTATTATTTTTAAGAGGTTAATGAAATAAATTTTCATTTTTTTAATTTATTTTTTTATTATTTAAAATGCAAATTTTACCGAAAATATACCAAAAAAACAACCAAACTATAACCAACAAATAAATAAATTTGGAACTTTAGATTCACATGGTGAATATGGTTGCTCATGATAAACTTGTATTTATCAAATAATAAAATTTATTATTTTTAAATTAAATTAATTTATAGTTTAAATATTTTTTAATAATAAATATTTTTTTTGGTAAGCTTGGTAGATCCTTCCATTTTTATTAAAATATAAGCAAGTTACGTCCATATATGAATAGTTAGGTGGCCTCAACTTTCCCAAAGGGAAATCAAGTCTGTTGGCCACCTAACAACATGATTAGTCATTGAGTAGCAAAACATAATAAGTCTTTATACCCAAGCTATATAGGTATGTATATCTTTACCTTGTCGAGATACTGTTTGCCTATGAACATATAAAACATCATTCTGAAAATTAAAAGCTACCTGCATATATAGTAATCAAAACTGAAACCATCTAGTAGCCTACTCTTCTCCCTCAGCAGATACAGATTCTACCAAGGTCGGGTCCTTAACATTGGAACCCAATAGTACTATCTCTGAAAGAAGGCAAGGAAGGTGATCCTCAATTCGTCGTAGGCATCCATCCTGTTTTTTCAACTAGAATTGAAATTTTTGGAAATCTTGCTTATAGTTGGGGAAGTCTTGTACCGATGTCATTATACTCACTGAGATATACTCCAGGTCCTTTCCTAGGATACTTTTCATGGTCCAGTACAAATAAAAAGTTTGTTTGAATTGGGTAACTCGCCTGCGAGTATGCTCGGGGTCTCGCACCATCACCCTCCAATCCTCCATCTCAATATCTGTCGAGCCCTCCTGGCAGTTCAGATCAGCTTCCCACTCCTCAATTAAGCGTTTAATTTCCTCACTAGTCCCTTCACGATAAGCTGCAATGGACGCATTATTTATGAAGTTGGCTATCAGTTTGCAGCCTCTTTCTCTACCACCTGAGGAGTTGGGCTCCTCCTCCCGTGTAGTCACCTGAGTTCTCCAAACACAGCCTCTAGCATTCACAACCTGCACCATTGCTTCAAGCTCACAATGCCCAGTGAAAAGATGGGTGTAGCGAGTTGCTTGTATAGGTGGTAGCTCCAGCCCAGAAGCCTTTCACTTCCAAGTGACCCTACCACCCCACACACCTGCCATGGGAGAATGAAACATTAATTTCCATGATAAAAAAAGTTGAACCTCTGTCAGTCTTATCCCATACACCCCATCCTTGTCGGTCATCCCACATAAGAACTCAACTTCCACACCCCATACCAATTTTCATAGTAGCCAGAAGAAGAATCTAAAATACCACCATGACCCACATCATTATTGTAATCCCCAAACCCAAACCATTTCATACCTTCAACTGTAGCCCCGCGAAAACTTCCATAGAGGTTAGGGGCACAAGACTTAGTAAGACAAACAACGAAAACATTATAGTTCCATGACCAAGAGTTGTGCAAGGGGTAAAGCTTCCACGCAACCCCATGAATTACAATAAAATAAAGCCTAGAGATAGGGTTGAGGACGACCCAACCCTAAACCCCAGGATTATCAAACCAAACCAGATAGATGAGGACCCAAGGGCTAGCGACACAGACACGCATCCCATATAATTACCCCATCCGGGACAAAATAATTTCAAAATGAACTGACACAAAGACCATACCAATAAGCATGACATACTGCATCAAGGATATAGGCACTGACAACTTCCAGAAACCGCGATTTCTCCCACCCGTAGGAAATTCAACCCCTTGCAAACCCAAATCCCACAATCAGACAAGTTGATGCATGAAGGAGGAAGAGAAAACATAGTTAACATACCAGATTACCTTCACTCAGAGAAAATTACCCTACCACCTTTTCTAGAGTTGTGAAGTCCCTCTACACTCAGTGTCATCCTTCCACATTGCTTTCCCTTGAACGTTGAACTGACTAGCAATCCTCACAGAGTGCTTGACACCAGGTCAGACCATAGACACAATGCCACTGCCATCCCATGTGGGGCTATTTACCTCTTGCATGCAAGGAGCCACCGCACCTATTGCCTCGAGTGTGTGAAGGGTGGTGGGTTTGTACCATGATGTCCTTCGCATTTAAACTATATTAATGAGAGTGCTATCCAACTCACACCTGATTGAGGGTTTTTAATAAATAATATAGTACAATTAGTTCTAAAAAATTAAACTATTATCTTTAAAAATTAAAAATCACAAAAAACATATTATTTAATTAAATTTTATTAACTATATATAATAATTATATATATATAGTATATATAATATATATATATATATATATTAAGCGCCAAAAACATAAAGTTAAATAACAAAATATAACTATAATAGCATACAGTAACTATAACATAAAGTTATCAAAATAACATAAGACATTAACATGTATATTTAACTATATAATTAATATAAACTATATATAACATTTAGTATGTAACATAACATAACTATATATAACTATATATGTAATTAGATCCATCTTAACTCTGTATTTATCAAGCTCCGAGAGGGATCAAATCTCTCAAAGTGCAAACTTATCCTCAACTTGTACTCAAAAAAGAGGATTGCATATTGAGGGATTTGTTGCCTTAAAGTTTGATAGCTCCAGAGTTAAGATGGATCTAGGCTTTGATAGCTCCAAAGTTAAGATGGACCTAGGCTGGTTTTATTTTGACCGAGTCAAAATGTTCACGCAACATTACAACATCTCTACATAGTGGGTCGGAGAGTGCCTCTCTAGGCAACTAATTTTAACCTTTTATAATTCACATGTAAATGTTTACAATCATTTATACCACTACAACATCTCCCCGTAGCTTTTTCTTTTAGATTTAATTTTAAAATGTTATCAAATAAATTTAAAATAAAATATTTTGATTTTGAAATGAATTATGGTTTTTGGGCAAGTGGTATTGATAATTCATGGTATTGACACATGGTATTGTAACAAAACGTATTTACAAGTTAATAATATCCATGGTAAATGAGATGAATATCCATGGTTAAGAATCTTGTTATATTGAATGTTTATTGTAAGTATTAAGTTTTAATTTTAAAAATGTTAAAAAATTAAATTAAATTAAAATAAAAACTATAATTTTTTTTGGAAAATAAAATTAAGGTTTTAGGTATGTGGGTATTGGCATAACCAGTGGATTGGGCCATGATATGTAAGAAATCAATTTAGGAGAAGGTATATACATAGTAAAATGGGGTGAATTCATTTCCTAGTTATAATCGTGTTATGTGGTAAATATAAATTTTATGTCCTTTATTAATGAAATTTTAAACTACTGGTTAACAAATCATTATTTTAATTTAAAAGCGTAAATATTATGTTAATTATAATTTCTATTTTATATGTTATATTTAGTATATGTATAGTATGATTTTCCTTTATCTCGAAAAAAAATATCCGTAATCTTATTAAATAAAACCAAAAATACAAGAAAAAAAAATTTAATTTAAAGAAATATTTACATCATCACCTATACATCTAACCTAGGGCCTCCACCAACACACACACATATAATAAACTATAAAATCAATAATAACATTATTTAACCTAACATTATACTAAAATACATAACATAAGACAGTATAAAATAAAATATAAATATATATATATATATATATATATAGTTGTTTCTGGGTTGTATATAATATATAATATATAATTAATAGATATATATGAGTTCAAGTTTCAACAATGCATCATTGATACACACATAAATCCGTCATGATAAGTGCATTTAAAGTAAATAAAATCAATTTGATTATTTTCTAATTTGTACAATATTGTTTAATTATATAGTGTTGTCCCATAAACAAATGGTTCAAAATTATTTATTTCCATATTTTTTTGCACAATTAATGATCTAATTAGTTTGAATTTGAGTGTGTTATATCATAGTACTGAATTATGGATGCTTACATTGCGCAAGGAAACTCACATAAGAGTTCTGGTGGTACTTAGAGTGGATAATTTCTATATTTTCAGACCCATTTCATAGGGCACATTCACATGTGATACAAACTTTATATGTTTTAATGCATGGACAGTTTATGGATGTACATGAACCTTATTTTAGATTATGGATGCTTATTATTTCAATTTATGGATGTGCATGTAAAATTTGTAATTTGTATATATTTTCATATGGATAGTTTATTGATACGTTCATTATTTCATTTTATGGATTTTTATTAATCTTGTTTATGGATGTTCAGTAAATTTTGAAGTTTATATATCTGTTCAAATTATTTTGCTAGTTTAAATTTTTTTCTATATAACTTATAACTTTATTAAAAAATATAAAAAATAATGATTTGCTAATTTCATAGAATAAGAAAACAAGCTAAAATTCTTCAGTTAATGATACAACCACTTGGATACTAATGAACTATATATGATGCGTTTAATGTAAAACGCAAATGGATTGAAGAAAAGTTTTAAATTCATCTTTAAAAGATGTTTGATAAACACCAAAAAAAATTTATTCAATTTTATTTATTTTGAGGTCATCTACAAGAGTTTAGTCATAACATGATATTTAAGTCATATGCATTAAAAATTAATGATATATGTTTCTATAATTTTATATATAATTAAATATGAACTTTCCTAAATATACCTATTTATCTCAAGGTTACACTGAAAAACACAATTGAAATTGAAATAAGTTTTATTCAATTTTAAATGATGTCTTGTAAACAACAAATAAGTTTTATTTTATTTTATTTCTTTTGGGGTCATCTACAAGAGCTTAGTCATACCGATATAAGTAACATATCATTAATATTGAGCCATCGGAAATATTACAAACATGCTCATAATTGGCTTGTAGAAAAGTGTCTTTTAGTGCAAACCACACATGGTATATATATATAGTATATATATTATATAATAAATATTATATAATATATATATATATATAGTATATAATAAGTATCGAATTCTAAAGTCATTCCTATTATAATTTAAAAAGTCTATATATGGAATATTTTGGGACCCACCCATATACCATTGCATGACCAACTCTTTCAAGTATATTTCAATCAATTCCTTATGATTGAAGTAAGTTTTCTTCAATTTAAAAAAACTCAAATATGACTAAAATAAATTTTATTCAATTTTTAAAAATGTGGATATGTAAAACTTTTCCAGAGAAAAAAATGGTAACTTTTATTAATAAAATAATAGAAAAGTTACACCAGCTTAAACAATTAAGACCAGACTCATAAGGCCAACCTGGGCACTAAGAGCTTTACACTCTCCACGCAGCGTTAGAAGACTAACGTGCACAAAGGAGAAAAGAAAAGAGAAAGAGAAAAGATACAGAAAAAGAGGGAAGAGACAGGCAACCGAATCAGGATTTCCGCCCCTTTTTCTTTTCGACCTTACGCCACTCTCCTTGAGTGGGCTTAATCGGAACAATGACCAAGTGTGACTCTGAATTCTGCAATCCTGTTTCCTTGTCAGAATCTGATGTATCGGAATGATGTTGCCGTTTATTTCCCCCCATACTTTGTTCCGCGCCAGTCAACTCAGCCTGATCGTGGTGGATCTCTGCCTGGTTTGGATGAAGTTGTGGAGTCTTCTGATCTGATGTGTTTTCCTTTTGGTTCCCTGTTTCATCATTCTCTATAGTGATGTCATCATCTTCTTCTTCTGTTTCTTCGTCTTCTTTGTTCGAAGAGGCTTTCTTTTCAGCTGCATTCTTCTTTGCTATCTCATCAATGTTCTGCCAACCCTTTGGCTTCCTTAGTTGTGACTTGTTCTTGTTCTGGCTTTTGCATGCGTTGAGCAAATGACCTGTTTGTTGACATCCCCTGCATCTGAATGCTGTATTCTCATAGTCCAGAGGTTGTTTCCATTGTGTGTTGTTAAAGGTTACAATGATGCTTTCAAGTAGTCCTTGGCTAAGGTCTACCTCAACACATATCCTAGCAAAAGTAAATATACCTTTTATGTGTCTCTCTGTGTCAACCTTTAGCATTCTTCCAAGGGTATTCCCTATAACTAATAGGGTCTCATAATGCCAAAAATGTAGTGGAAGATTATGCAATCTTACCCATACAGGCATCCTTGATACCACCATAGAATTGGGGTCAAACTTCGGAAACCATGGCGTAATAAACAATCCTGCATTGCCCCAGAACCATGGACCTGCACTAAGAGTTTTTTCCTTTTCTTCTTCTGTTAGGAAAATTACTATAAAGAAACCCTTAGAACATAGGTTGATTTGATAGTTTTTTGTCCAGGTCGTGTGAATCCACTGATACAACACATCGGTTTTAGGCCAAAAACCGTTGAATCTACAAATAACAGCATTTTTTATCAGATCTGAAAATATATATTTTACCTCTGGTAAATCCAGCGATATGGAGGGATTCTCTGGGGCTTGGTCCACGATATACTGCCCTGGAGGTGAATGGACAACGGTAGGTTCTTTCCCTTTCGGAGAAGCAAACCCCTTCGCTACATCACGATAGGAGCCTGTAGATTTTGAAGTAGCACCCTTAGATCCGCCCCGCAATCTATGATTGAGGACAATAGTTGAGTCCTTTGCAATCCTGTAGTGCTGGAGTGAAAGGTGATCCTGCATGCATTGCCCAGATTTGAAATGCAACTGGGACTCCCAGTTTGACCTAGATCTCTTCTTTTAGCTCCATTACATTCATCCTATCCCAGATCTGCATGCAAATGTGACTGCCTGCCGTTGGTTTGATGAATATTTGCACCAGATCCGCTCTGTCTGCTTTGACCAGGACCTGCTCTTCACTTTTTCGTTCTGGATCTGGCAAAACCCCAGTTCGTTTTTGCCTGAATCGTTTCAGATATGATAGATCCGCTTTTTTTCCCCAGTATTCTTCCAGATCTAGATTGTCGTTCCCCTGATCGAGGGCCCTCCTGTGGATATCTCTCATTTGCCTATCATTTTCTGCATGCCCTCTGACAGAAAGAGGCATTATGAAGGAAAAATCTCGGAGCTGCAGAAAAATAAACAGAGGGATCGCTAGGTTCCATTGGATCGGTTCCATACTCCCCACCCGAGACTTTATTTCAGCTCTGCCTTTTATATACGGCCCGGGACCATCATATCGGCTCCATATCCAGCCATTGGAGGGGGCGGTATTGTTATCCATGAACAGGGCATTTGCGCAGGAACCGCCATCACAAGCCCGCAGCCAGGAACAGGGGACCGTCCCCAGAACATGCCCACTGTTGGACAGGGCGTGAAAGACTCTATCAGCGAAAAATACCATCCGATACCGGAGAAAGATAGCAGAAAATGGGTGCCCATCCGTCAAACCTCGAAACGATCTGCACCAGAAGACAGATTTTGGATCTGCGGCGGCGGCGCTGAAGCATCGACCAGAAACCCTAGATCCGAGGGCGACCTCCATCTTTTACAAATTGGATATGTAAAACTTACAAATAAGCTTTATTCAATTTTATTTCACTTGAGGTTATCTAAAAGATCTTAGTCATAACATGATGTGTGTGTGTGTGTTCTATTTGTTGCATTTTTTACAATCCAATATGAAGCATGGAAAATGAGAATAATAAGAATGTCATTAATTAGAAATAATTTACAATTTGAAGCAAATATTTCAATTAAGTGAATATTTTAATTGAGATGAAAATTTAAGTATTTTATTTATGGTTGAATTATTATAACATAGAAATCAATGCATATTGTCAATAGTTTTTTTCTCTTACACTAGAATCAATGCACAATGTTAATCTAATTACCTTCAAATTAATGTACACCATACATCTAGTTACAACAAATCAGAAATCAACCTTTTCATTGAAATCATTGCATCTGATGCAAGAAATCAAATAGGATGAGAAATCAACATCTACACTGAAATCAATGGATCTAATGCAAACAATAAAATAGGATTAGAAATCAACATCTACACTGAAATCAATGCATCTAATGCAAGCAATCAAATAGGATTAGAAATCAACTTCTACACTAAAATCAATGCATCTAGTGATATCAATCAAATAGGATTAAGAATCAACATCGACAATGAAATCAATGAATTGAAATTAATACATCTAATGCAAGCAATCAAATATGATTCGAAATTGACATCTTTATTGAAATCAGTGCATCTAATGCAATCAATCAAATAGAATTAGAAATCAATATCTACACATAAATCAATGCATCTAGTGCAAGAAATCAAATAGGATTAGAAATTAACATCTACACTGAAATCAATGCATCTAGTGCAAACAATTTTCTTCACTTTCTCTCCCCCTCCATCGATATCTATATCTCCCTCCATATCTCCTTCTCTGTCTCTCTATCTTACACCCCCAAACACACACACACACACACACTCTCTTCATGTCTATATATCTCTCCCTCCCTCCCTCTCTCTATCTCTCTCTTCTTCACTCTCTCTCCCTTTCATCTATATCTCTATCTCCCTATGTCTCTCCTTTGTCTCTCTATATCACCCCACAAACATAAAAATTGTTTCTCCATATCTATCTATATCTCCCTCCCTCTCTCTTCCCCTTCTCTCCCTCTATCTCCCCTTCTATCTCTCTTCCCTCCTACTCTCCTCTCTCCCTCCCTCTCCCTCTCTCTCTCTTCCCCTTCTCTCCCTTTGTCTCCCCTTCTATATCTCTTCCCTCCTACTCTTCTCTCTCCCTCTCTATCCCTCCCCCTTGTCACTCCCTCTCTCCCTCTCTCCACCTTTCTCTCTCTATGTCTTTCTTCTTACGTCCTTATCTCTCCCCTTCCAACTCCACCTCTCTCTATATCTCCCTCCCTTTCTGTCTCTCTCTCAAGCCCTCTCTCTTCCTTCATCTCTCTCGCTTTCTCTCCCACGTCCCTTTGTCTCTCCCCCTCATCACTCATTCACTTTCCCTCTCTCTCTCTTCGTATTCCAACTTTGCCACTATCTCACTCCCTATCTGATTCTCCCTCCCTCTTCTCTCCATCTCACCCTTGTCACTCCCTCACTCTCTCTCCACCTTTCTTTCTCTATACATCTTTCTTCTTCCCTCCCATATGGATTTGGAGCTAATATATATCCTAATATATTCAAATAAATTAATTTACAAATTTTTTATAATTAATTAAGTTAATATTATAAATTCCAAAATTATTACAATTTACCAATATAATTAAAATATATTAATATTAAATTAATTAATGAGTTTCTTACCTTCGACACTGGTAACAAATATAATAAAACTACACTGAAAATTAATCATTGTTCCAAATATGTCACTTTTATTACAATTCTTGACCACTGAAAAATTATGTTGTCTTTAAAGTAATTATCCATAAGAGATGTTTTTTCCTTAAAGATTAACCTATAAAGATTTAATCTCAAAATAAATATTAAAATATTCTGGAGCCATTTTATATAAGACTTAAAAGATTTTTTATTCTTTGTGTTAAATTAACATTTTTCTTTTGATTTAAGAAACGGTATTGACCTTAGTAAAGAGTAAATATGTTTAAAATTTTATATAATTTCAAATTTTAATGTGGTAAAAACTTTTGTGGAATTTAAATTTATGATCCATTCAAATTCAAGATATATGATAAACAAACATATTTACACATTGCCCCATAGTGGGTTGTAGAATGAGCTTCTCGACGCAATAATATAAAAAATTTATAATGTTGTTCATAAACTAAATCCACTTGAATTTTCATTTTTAGTAAAATAATATCACATCAACTTGGTTAAACTATTAATGGATTAAATTTTAGATCTTTCTTGATTCTAAATCTATGGGATTCACATATGGATTCTATCTTGAAAAAATTATTTTTACAAAGGCTCAATCGAGCCCATGTTTAACCATGTAAATGGCTCGATCGAGGATTTATTAAACCCTCAGCCGAGCTATTTGAATTTATAATTTAATCACTCACTTGAGCATGTTAAGCACTCGATTGAGCTTTTGAGGTCCTAACAACCACAATTTTAGCACCCCTTCTGCATATTTCTCTACAACACCATTTTGTACCCTAGAAGACATAGGGAAAAATTTATCTTTAAGTGGCAAAGTTGATCATGTTGGATTCATGAAAAAATCCTCTATACAATGGCATATGAGTTTAACATTTTTGAATTCATATGATTTTTTTCATCTAATTTCTTTTAATCATAATGCTTGAAATATTTTTGGACACACAATGAAAAATTTCAAAAAATACTATTATCTTCGTTTACAAGTCCTCTTCAAAAGGGTACTCTTGGTTTTTCAATTTATTTAAATAGTTGAAAAAAAAATTATGCGAACACACATGTCTGCATTGCAATTGAAATATTACTTCGCCAAGTTAGAAAAATAA
>APFE030032762.1:26616-77069 GCA_000404065.3 Pinus taeda | reverse complement strand
CATGAACATATGGTAGAGGTAGGCTGAATATCTGAAGACCCCCTGTCTGTCTACTTTGGTTAACTGATCATGGATCCTATTGGCTATGAATTTGGCAAAGTTGTACTTTTTGGTAGGGGGTTGATATGGGCTGTAAACAGATAACATTGCTAGCATGGCTCTGTCCACATGCTCACTGCTTTGGTATCCCAATACATAGGCTATCATGTCTAGTAATAGCCTGCCCACATCATTGAATTGATCATTCAGATAGGGAGGTGGCTCTGTGGTCTGGCATTCAGGTTTCATGAAGTTTCTGATAATCTTCTGTAGTTCTTCATCAGTCAATTTGTCACCAGCGTCCATCAACTGATTCATGGAGAATGGGATCAGAAACTCTGTCTGATCAAAGTGTAACATCTTGTTTATGGACTCAGCATTGATTTGAAATAGGATCCTCCCTGATGAGGTGCTGATAGCTCTATGCTCAGCATTATAGTGTTCTGCACAGAGGTGAATGATTTCGGGGAAAACATTCACAGCTGGGAGGCAGTAGTAGGGCAGGTTTGACTCCCAGACCCCATATGTACCATGCCCATCCTTGTGGTCTTCCCTTAGTCTACTGAAGGTCTGCAAAAAGTCCCTGCTCCCTTCAAAGTCTCCAATGAGACCATCCTTATCTACTAATGACAGGGCTTCCAGCTCTTTGTTTGTTTGACTCTGTGAGGCCATACTGATGGATGAAGTTGCAGGAGACGCCATGATAGAAGCTGGTTTGTAGAGAAAGGGGCAGTGATTCAACCAGTGCTTAAAGAGTTTTTAGCTGTAACTCAACTGTTAATACAGTGAGGTGTTCCTTTTGCAGAGGGTAATGCAGGCTGGATTATTTGTTTGCTGTGGAATTCACAGGGTGTGAATTGTTAATGAGAAATTTGCAGGGTCATTGAGGTTTCTCTGGTATAACAGCAAGTGGGCTGTACTCGGCAAAAGGGAACAATGCCTAGTACCTCGAGAAGGATTTCGGGGTTTTTAGCCCGCGAAACGAGCACTCTTCTACTGAATTATGGTTTTAGGGTGTTGCAGGTTGCTTGGCTGGCTTTGTGTGACAGGCAGAACTGTATTTGAAGGTTTTTTAATGGTGCCAAATGGTGAATTTTACAGTGAATTACAATGCATGGGCGAAGTGAGGAAACCGGCTAAATACCTGGAATAACCAGCTTGGACACTTGTGAGCTGGGCTGTGGAGGCTTGGCACTGTGAATTCTGGACTTGCAACAGTCGGAATCTTCAAATTTGCTGTCTGGATGATAAATTTTCGTGGCAGTTGGTTGCTTAACGGCTCCCTTCACTAATCGCATGAAAATGACTTAAAACGGCTTATTAGGCCGTTTATAACATTGAATTTCGTAAAATAACGCGATTGGCGCTTTTCCGCTGATGACGTCAGCATGACGTCATGGTGGGCCCGCCGTACAGGGGTGACTTGGCGCTGACGTGAGGGCCAGGGTGGTGGGACAGGGTGGCAGGCTGATGTGGTGGCAAGACTGCGTGGAGGTTGACGGGGCGTGGGGGCGGACAGAGGTGAAGTGACGTCAGGATGACGTTGGAGTGACGTGGGAGGGAGAGCGGTAAGTCGGGTGGTGGTAAGCGAGTTCCCCGCACCACCTTTGGAGCAGAAGCGGTAATGGGGAGAGAGCTCCGAACAATCTCAGCGCCCGCCACGCGTCCTCGTACGGGCCCAAAACCGCTTTCCCCGGACGTTAACGGTCGACAGATCGGGGCGCAAGATCGACCGCCCACCCTTGGATCTGACCGGCAGAAATCGGACGGCTGGCGGGTCCTCCGACGGGTCGTGCAGGTTTGGAAGGGGCCCGCAAGGCAATTAAAATATTCATTTAAATACTTTGGCGGGGAACTTTAGGATTCATGGTTTTTTCCGGGTTTTCATTTTTTGCACAAGGTTTATGGGTAAAAAGGGGTTATGTGATGATTTTTCTTTGCAACTGAGGGCTGAATGAGCAGATTAACACAGAATGAGAGAGGGTAAGTTGGGAGGTTCATCAAAGTGACCAGGTGTCATTTGATTTCCTTTTTGAATAGACCATATGGCTATAATGCCAGGGAGGGGATATTTATACATTGTGGGGTTTATACACCATGGTGTTTATAATACTAGGGATAGTGGGGTATAGGGAGCTAAGTAATAGAGTTAGTTGTTAATATGGATGGAACATATGGATGAGGGTTGGTTCAACCAAGTTTTCTTTGAAAATAACTTGGAATCAAGAGTAGATGAAAATGAAAAGAGTTTTACACAAAAAATATGGCTTTTGAAGGCCATTAGTACCATGACAAGACTTTGAGTTTGCTGTATGAAACAGTAGATGAAGGGGTGTTAGTAAGGAGTGATATACAAATGAGAACAAGGGAGTTAGTCATGCTCCAGTGTGTTGCTTTTCCTGTAGATGTTTCAGCAACTTTGGTCTTGAAAGAAACAGCACTTCTGCAACCCCATCTACCTACCCAACTAGATTTCCTAGCATTTTTTGTTCCTTCTTGGAGGGTGCACTTGGACTTGCAGACCCTTTGAATGCCTTTTCTTTTCATTGGCTTTTTGCTCTCATTCCCTATCTAATACAACCCTTATTCCTTCCAAGGTCCCAGATTAAGCAGTTGGGAACCTTAGCTTCTCTACCTAGCTACTGATCTGCCAAGATTAAACCGTTTGGACAGATTTCATTCTCTATTCTACAACATAAATTTAAAACATGGCCTGATCCAGATTAGGCTGTTGAATCATCCATAAACTTTTGTTAACATGCAGGCTTAGATGTACCTTTTCTCTCTTTTGCAAATATGGAACCTTTGTGCCAGCAAAAATGGAGCATATTTGGCACTTATGTTTGCCAATCATGAAATATGAAACCTATTGGTATAGGTATCCAACAGGTTTCTATATCAGATTCCTGAGATGACGATGAATCTCAAGGTGTAGGATGAGAAGCAAGGGATTGGATGCTTGGGACAATTCCAATTTCAAAGCCTTGAGCTTCAAGTGACTATGGAAGTTCAGGGTGAACTCCTTATGAAGACCCTTCAGTATTAGACAACGAAGGGGAACTGTGAGGTGAACTCAATGGTTCAACCATGCTAATTTTCTCTCAAGAGTAGAAGGAGAATAGATGATTTGCTGAGGGTTGATTAAAATTAAAATTTACAAGGAATTTACTCAATATGGGGCCAAGAAGCAACTACATGGGTTCAACATATTATTGTTGGTAGTTAATTTTATGATAGGAAACAACACATAAATCAAAATGGGTAATGTTAGGCAAGAGGGTTTACCAAGTATCTATGAACCAATATATACACCTTATTCAAAGCCATGTACTTAATGTACGATGGTTGAGCTCCTAAAATATTGTGTTTGGTGTATCACATTTACAAGGCAGCTCACTCAGTTACCTGTGGCTAAATGATAACAACCTAGTGGGTCTTCCAAAATATACTTGATGGTACGGGGAGCACAAGTCCATTTTAGAATTGTCTAATTCATAATCGTTCGATGAGAGCATCCATATATACTTGCCTTACTGAAGTGCCTCCTATATACCGGAAAGTACTATAGAACCTTCTATATACTTCCGTACTGGGATGGGATTTCACTCCCAGGATACAATCCAGGTAGTTAACGATAGTTGCTATGTTTAAAGATGTCGAAACACATCTCTAGCCTAGACCTCTAGATATTTTTCTAGGTTACAAATGCTCCTTAGGTTAATTGAGGTAAATTTTAAGTTTATCTTCAATTAAGTTTCAGTATGATGGCTCAATGATGTCAGTTGTACCTATGATGCAACTAAATGATAAAAATGAAATATTTTAATTTGATGGAGGCTAAACTACTGAAGGAAGAGAGACAACCATATAATGCATCAAGACACAACTCTTTATCTTTCCAATGAAAAATGCAAGAATGAGATCGAATCATTCACTTTCACAAACAAATGCAAAGCCAAGATGAAATCCTAAGAGAAACAAAAATAACTTTTCTTTCACTGAGATGCACTAATTTTTATCTTTTTCTTTTCATTTTGATTCAACATTGCAAACTAATGCAATGAGTAGAAGAGAAAATGCAATAAAAAACAACCAAAATGAAAATTTCATTCACTTATAGTTTCGAATGCAAATTATTTCAAAAACACTGAAATGAGGAAATCGTTCACTTTTATTTTCGAAACAAAGAAATCAAATAAGCATTCACTTTCAATCCTTCCAAAGAATGCAACTATAATCTATGCTTGACAATGGAGCAAAATTAATCTTCAAAGAATCAAAATGACTCAATACTAATGAAAATAACTTCATAATCACGAACTAAAAGCAACTTTAGAACAATGTCCTGACTGTAGTAAGACTCATGAATGGAAACAATCATTCTCAAATAGGCAAACCAGGGAATGAGCGGAATGTGACCTAGAAACCCTAGAATACCCTAGAAAGCACTCAAACTTCAAAAAACACTTCAGCAAATCTAAGAGACAAATTGCAATATTACAAGGATGTCAATCACGAAAAATACACTGTAGTCACACTGAAAAATCACAAACAGAGGTTAAAAAACACTGAAAACAAGAAGAAACCATAATCTTCTTCTATCTTCTAGGATCAATGTTCCTGTTAAAGGAAAAAAGGCGATGAAAAGTAGATCAAAGTGACTATAAATTTAAAATTAATGCTGACAGTGCTTATGTCAGAGCAGAAAATGCGCTGGGCAAGAAAACTAAGGAAAAAAAATCTTCAAGAGGAGGTTAAACATCCTTAGGTAATATCTAGTGACTAAAAATAGCTACAGTGGTAGACACAAGCCAAGATATTGATGGTTGTTCAAACTCATCATAGAATATGATTGAAGGAATGGATGGAAAGGGTTATAGCTTCCCCAATGGAGTTGCCATTTTGTTGTCTGGGAAAATCATCTCTGCGGACAGAGACAATCCCTCTAGCTTAATGAGTTGGACTAGCAACCTACATGACAATCTACATGAACACTTTCCCGAATTACAATTGAAATGATAGAAGAGGAAGATGGCCTACCTCAATCTAATGCTATAATGTACTCCTTTGTTGAAGACCTAGAATTGCTTGTGCCTCAATATCAGCTCTACTTCTCACAACATTTGGATACCTACACAAGAGATCAAAGACAAAACAATGCATATAAGTACAACAAGCATAATCGAAATTAATCCACTTAACAGATCAAAGAGCATTAAGATAAATGACACATTAAGACAAACATTTATGGAAAGTGAACTAACAGTTGTATATATTAATGAAATAGAGGAGGGAGCATACAACCAAGCCTTGATGTCAATAAGATCTCCTTGAGTTAATGTCCAAGTCCAAGCTCAAGCTCTCCAAGCACTCCTTCTCCAAGCTAAATGAATACCATGTAGGCATTATCTCAGCATAAGAGTGAAAATGACCAAAGACCAACCATTTTGGAATGAGAGAGGATGAATATATAGGTAGGGAGAGGGAATTAGGATCTATCCAAACATAGGGCAAGGCTCTCATCTCACGGAGGTAGATCATAGGGATAAGATCAAAGGGAAATATTTTGAGAGTTCAACCACATCCACACCGAACAACCTTCAGCTCATCATTCTGGAAGCCTCTAGATCATGAAGCTTCTTGTCCTTTTTTGGAAAACTTGTCTTTTAGGGATCAACATGGGTATCCAAGAAAAACTCGCACTTGCATTGCGAGTCTAGTATAGTGCAACTAGTGATGAACACGAGTTTTTAGTGTCAGGGTCGTGCTAATCCTAAAATTAGGGTTTTAGAGCTCACTTCCTCAAGGAAGGCTCAAGGCATGTTTCCGTAAGTGTTTCAGGGAGGATATGAGTTGCATATTAGGATGGGTATATTGCATTATTTCCAAGTTTCAGGCACATTGGGGTATGGCATAGGGAAGTTCAGGAGGCGTGACAAAATACTATGTAACAATGTCTTGATCTGAGTTGGGTTGAACCATATTCGTGTCCATCTTCTCTAGAATATGTTCAATCACTTGAGAAAATTCCTACTCCTGCAACTACTCACCTTGTCTATGATGCGCCAACTACTTGGATGAGTCAATAACTTGTATGGGGGCATTTTCATCAATATGTGCATGTTGTGCCTCTTGCTATTCCTATTCCTGCTGCGACTCCTTCTCTCTTCTACACAACTCATGTTCTTCCTTGAGTTTTTGCTTCAACTCCTCCAACTCCTTTTCTGCTTTCTCCAACTTTTGCTTCTCTCTTTTCCTTTGCGCGATCCTTCTATCATGTTGTCACCTCTTAGCCTCAATCTCCAAATCTGCTCTCAACACAAGTGGATCTTCTTTGAACTTGTAGCTTTGTTCCTCATTTGCACTATCTGCAACCTTCCTCTTGTTGCTTCCTTCTTTGCTAACTACTCTACAACTATGCTTATTAGATCATTGAGCCTTGAGAAGTGATAGAAGTATCTCCATGGGCCTTCCTCAGGCTAATGACACACCCTGTGGATCCAATGATGATGAACACTTCACAATGGTCCTTCACTAAGAAATGCGGGTCATACGGATTTAAACTTCTGGTGTCAAAGGTGAATCTCTTGAATTCCTCCATCTCGACCTTAGCATTCTTGAGATTCTGGATCTCATATAACCTGATCCGTAATGGAAGAGTGGGCCAATGTGCCTTCTTCTTCTTATGTAGTCCAACTGACAACCCTGTTGAGATGTGATATGACACTTCTTGCATGACAATATTATGCATGGAAAAAATTGGAAAAACATGTGGATCCTTCTCTGTGTTGTACATCCATATGAAGGTGCCAAGGGGTGAGGCATACCAATATTCTATGTTGACCAATGATTCCATTTCCTCCTGCGACATGCAAGGTGGATCCTACTCAAATATCATCCTGTACACCAGGGTTATGAAGTGGTCTAATAGTTTTACGATAACTCCATGGAAGCTCCATTCATAGAACAACTTACCATAAGTGTGCACAGAGGTTTCTGAAGGTTTCCATGCCCAACCCAAACCTGGGAACTACTGATGGTCACATACTACATAAAGTACATAAGAGGACATGAATAGCTTCACATGCTAACCCTTTGGTGGATATCAAGCTCCTGTTACCTATTCCTTCAACCTGATAGTCAACATATCAAAATAGTTGAAAGGTCTTCCTTCGCTCGCTAGTTGATCCAACACAATCACCCAACTCTGTAGCAAGGTTTATGTCATCTCTTGGATGTATAGGAAGCATGCAAAGATGACCAAGAGATGATATGCCTTCCACAGTATCCTTGTATTGTAAACTTGGTTGGGTGTTGTCCTGAACTTGGATGCCTCTTTCACCAAGCTCTTCAAGATGTCTCTTGAGTTTGCACTGTTGTTGGGTCTAGTGAAGGGTGTATCCATAATGATGACCAGTTGTGGAAAGTGATACGTCTCTTGAAATTCCTTTTCCCTGAAGGTAGAATTTTTTTTTCCACTAACACTGCTCAACACCATCATCTCTGGATCACTATGTGAGACAATCCAGTGGATAATGTCATGCATGGAAACACAGGATGCCTGCATGCAATCAGATACAAGCCAAACTTGTGTATGTTGACATAAACCACGCGATATTCCAGATTCTCATTGAAGGTGCCTGAAAAAGTGTCATTCATGCCCTGGAATTTCATCTTGATCTTCTTTCTTATGAACAAATTAATGTCTTGATAGATGGGTAAGCTCATAGACACCTGCTCAACTGCATCTCCAGTTACAATCTCAACGGTGTCCTTTGACCCTGCTCTCTTAGAAGTCATTGTACCTGTACTGTTGAGAGATTGTTGAACACCTGTGATACTTGGGGATAGAGCAACACTTGTGGCAAGAAAAATGTTAGTTTAAAACCAATAGAAGCTTGAGGACTGACATGAAACACACCTGGGTGATTGACTAGAAAGGTTCACAATTTTAATCGAGAAGCTGGGAGACTGACTACCAAAACTATGTGGAACACAATCTCGGTTGTTAGTGGGTTAACTGACTACTAAAAATGTATAGAACACATTCCATCTTGGCCTGCTGAGGACTAAAACTGTGCAATGCACAATTTCAGTCAGCAATGACTACAACCCGGTCAAATGCATCTACGTAATTCTAGGGGCTAGTAGGACACTACCTCTCATAATTACACAGAGAAATCCTGAAGGCCATTGTTGGGCAAGCTCTACATAATTTCTGGTGGCGAGGTAGAACCTTCACTCTCATAAATGCATAGTGCAAGATAGGTAAGGGAAGGTCCAAGCCAAGGCAGCCCAGACTCACTGACGGGCGAATGAAAACATGAAAAGGCTAAATGCATGATGACGCTGAGTGAAAACAAGATTGAATGATCATGCATGCAAACAATGAGTGCAATATTCATAAAATGGAAAACAACTAAGTGTGTGAAGCGAGTCACTGCAATGCAACTGTCAGTGCAGAAATAGTGTCATGCATGTGATAGCAGTGAGATGCAATGAAAAACTGAAACAATGCTTCTACAAGCTAACATGCATTAAAAAACAACAAGTGTTCAACAAAATTAATCAAACAATACTCACACAAATCAAAATACAAAAAGTGACAGAAAAGCAAAAAAATACATGAAAAGCAGACTTACTAAAAAAGTATTGAGCTGAGTGAGCTAAATTCTCCTAGATGTGATGTGGGATGCAAGGGCTCCAAGATCGAAGTGAAGAATGAGATCTAAAGCATTGAATAAATAGTTTTTATAAGATCAAGGCCATGGAAATTTTTAGGGGCTAATATTTGTAGGTGGGCTAATTTTCCATGATTTTTCCAAAAAAACCGATTCGCTAATTTCCATCTTTTATGCAAATGATCTGCCCAAATTTACAATATAAAATTATTTTACCTTAAAAATAACCAACATTATATAGAGAGTATATCTAAAATCATTATAATTTGAATAATTTTACAAATACATCAATAAAATTTTTATAGTCTGCATATTAGATATTAGTGATATTCACCAATGTTCTTAAACTTTAGTATAGTTTTCCATCTTTAAAATATTCCCTGATCGAGGCTTATGACATGTATGCCACAAATCTAGGAAAAAGCGACACTTGGCAGGAGGTTTCTAAAATGGATTTTGCATGTAACCTCTAGTTGCTAAAAATGGATACCTAAAATATAGGGATGCTTTTTTATTTTTTTCTTTTTTAGGGAAAAGCAGCCCATGCATGAAAATCAATATTGGTCAGTTCTGGAGGGAGTTGGTTAACTTGGTAGCATATGAAATGGACTGCAAGCCTTGGATTGAATTCTGCATAGTTTTTAGGCTGAGGTGGTTTGGTTATCCCTCAGGCTCTACACAATTTCTAGGCTAAAGCATTAGGTGTCAGTCAGAACTATGCAAAATTTGAGAGAAATACCAGTGATGGGATTCTCTATGAAATTTCTGGAGGGAAGGCTACCTGGTTTCTCTGCCATTTCTCGAGAGCAACAGGTTGTCTAGATGGTATATGTAATTCTGGAGAGGAAGGTTAGTTCCCCTATAGATTTGTGCAATTTTCCAAGTGAGCCCAATTGTTGGGATGGGGTCAATTTTTGTCAATTAAGTCAATTTTTGCAATAGTTTTTGCTAACGAATGAAAATTCTCTGTGAAATGTTGAAGCAAAGCACAAATCTAAGTAAGAGTCAAAGGGGCATTAGTCCCTTGTATGGGTAGGTGATAGGATGGTTTTGAGACTCACCCATGGTCTGAGGGCTATGGTGTTGTAATAAAAAGGTTATTTATAATTGAGTCATAGTGAGTCCAAAAAATTAAATTTTGGTGAAGAATCATTGTAAGGGCAAGGTGCTAAGGTAGGAAATGTATGTTTCCTATACTTAGGTTAAAGGGGAAGGATCCTACAGCTGATTGCGCAGAGGCCTTGGTAAGTCCAAAAGCTGAGTGCGCTCGCCCCTACATCTGAGTGCGCAGGGAAAAGAAGTCTCTAATATAAAGCTTATTCATAATAAAGACTGTTTAGGAATAAATTCTGATGCATTTGTGCCTTGTTATTTACTTTTGTTTAAGTTTATGTATCTTCTCTCTATGATCTGTGTTATGTGAAATAATGCTTAGTTTCTGAGTGAAACGGATAGATCTGTAACATCTATGCATAATAAATATAATTAATTACCTCCACGAAGATCAGGAGGTTATTAGATAGATCTTATGTAATTAGTTGTCCGGAAAAGGTAGATCTACTCGATAACAAGTCTAGGCCATAAGGGCTTTAGAATACACATTTATTGTGAGGAACTAGTAGATATGTAATTTGTCTGCATGATAAGTACAATTAAGTACTTCATGAAGATCTAAAGTTCATTTAGATAGAGCTATAGTAGTTGATAGTCAGAAGGAATAGATCTATGCAAAGGTATATATAAGCTATAAGAACCTTATGAAACCATTACATAGGCCTATGGATGCATAAAAATGGTTCTAGCATCCTGCAATACTGCTTCGAGTGAGACTGGAAGCTGTGCTTTGTAGGTTGTTTCCAAAAGGGCTAACACTTATGGTTTGTTTGGTTGGTGAGAATAAATCTAAACCTATGTCAGGCCCCCTTAAGCCAAAAAATGGTTCCGTTGCGAGGACTAACATCAATCTAAGGAATGTGTGATTTCGAATAAGTGGTTTCCTACTAAGAAATAAATTGAGAAGTGGCCCAATCAGAAGGAACACACATTTTCAGCTCAGGAGAAAATAAAACCATGGTTTTCCAAGGAACAATGGTTGAATAGATAACTATACTCAAATGAAACTAAAAACTTTTTTTGTTTCTTCCCTTGTGAATTGCACGAGTGGCTGTCTAGATTAGAGGACAATTAGGGTACGTGGAGACTTGATGGACCTATTGTATGGATGCCATAGCTGGTGAGGTGTTTGGAAGTATCAAAAAATAACATCACATGGGTTGTTGATCACTAGATTGATCGTATCATAGGAGGATTTGTCACTTAGATCACGATTGATACGTCCATCAACTATAGCGAAGTAGAGCACAAGCTCTTCAAGGGACTGTGAGGTAAGTATTTAAAATATTTGAAAACTTGGATTAAGATGTTGTTGTGTGAAAATGGGTTATGCCATTACCTTGATATTTTGGATTACACAAAGCACAAAGCCCTTCCAAAGGATCGAAGAATTTGGATCTGAATATAGTCTGGTATTAGGATGCTCTTCAAGTGGCGAAAAATGAACTATTCTGAATACACCATGAAGTGTGTTGTAGTTGGTATGTTAGGTATCCCACAGATACCTCATCCATCCACTCCACCTCAACATCCACCTCTGCCATATACAACTACACCTTCATCTCCATCTCCACCTCCACCTCCATCATTCAACATAGAAAACACAATGACGATGTTGATATTTAAAGGTGTAGGGAGAAAAGACCCTAAGAAATTATGCTTTGTTGAAAATGTTATGTGGACGGTGTATAAAATCACTGATGAAAATCTAAAGAAAGAAGATTTGGTCATAGCATTGCATGATAGGGCACTAACTTGGTATATCAAGTATTATTAAGACAAACCTAGCACGTCATTGGTTGCGAGTCAACAAGCATTGAACATTGAGTTTAAGAAGCCTAAGTCTCGGGTGCAGTCTCTTATAAAGTTTAAGGAGACACATCAAGTGGTAAATGAATCCTTGTGGGATTTCAATTAGAGGCTGAAATGTCTGATCCGGAAGGCTAACATGAATATCACAGATGAACAACACAAATATTGGTACATTACTTCATTGATGCCTTTCCTAAGATTACTGTTATGACAACAGAAGATATCAACGCAAGAAGAAGCTGTGGAGATCATGATGAGGTTAGAAGCCTCACCAATACAAGATATGAACATCGAAGTACAACAGATCCACTCACAATTGGAAAGTCTACACCTAGAGTTGTAGATTCTGAAGAAGGGAAAGGAAACCTAGCTTGAAGTTCGTGTAGAAGTTTGGTGCTTGAAATGCAAGGGCCACAGTCACGATAAGGACCATTATTTGATTTATCATAATTATCTTATTGGGGGGGGTCCCCTAAAGATAGAAGATACCATGAGGCCGAGCACAGGAGTAGCATTGGGGTGCATTATTTATCAGGTTACAGGACAAAATTTGACAAACAATTTTCATCTACTACAGAAGTTTATACATGCCCCTCAGTAGTTGTTTTGTAATTTTTGCAAATTTGTAGGTCATGATGAGTGCCATTGTCGAAGTTATCAATTAATGATGGATATAACCCCTACCAATTGAATGCAAGCAGAAAATTGGCCTCAGGATCAGGGCGGGGGTGCAACGCATGAAGGATTCCAAGGCTATGGAAGAGGAAGAGGAGGAGAGCTTGGAAGAGGTCATGGAAAAGTTATTGGTTATAACTATGGCCAATATGGAAATTTTCCATGCGAATATCTAAACCCAATACATCCATCTTGTCAACATTGTAAACATTTGGACCATGTTATAGAAGATTTCCCAATACTTATAAACAAAGATATAAGAAAATAAGATGCGGACTTAGTGGCCTACATAGAATATCTAGATGATGTGGGCAGAGACTCACGAAGAAGATCATAGCATCAATATCATAATGTGAAATGGTATGACCACAAGTTAAGGTAAGGGAAAGAAACTAAAAATCAAGGGATGTGTGTGCAAGGATACTAGAGAGGAAGTCAGTTTTGACCTCAACTAGGCTAAAGAAACTTTTATGGAAGCTATAAAGAATTTCACTGAAGCTTCTATGTCTGGGATTCAAGAGAAATCAACTGGGAATAATGAAGTGCAAGATGTGGATCCTTCACTGTTAGATAATTTTTTGAAAACTTGTATGAAGCTGCTAAGAGATCATAAGGAAATAGAAGGGCTGCAAGAATTGATAGAGAATTGTACGGGTAAGATTAAGATTCCTTCAGAAAAATGTGATGTGAGGAAACTAGGTAAGCACAACAAGTGAATAGGGTGTGAAATGAGGCTGACCGCATAGATCGAAGAATATGAAATGGACCAAGTAATATTAGATCCGGGGTTTGATACAACTGTAATACCTAAATAGACCTAGGAAGGGATGGGGAGACGTGTGCTACAATGTTCTCCTATTCAATTGTGAATGTCTAATCAATAGAGGATCATTTCTGTGAGGTGCCTATATGGGGTAATGGTAGACATTGAAGGAGTGATTGTGTTCATTGACTTTGAGGTAATTGAAATAGTGGATGACACTAATCCTTAACCTACGCTACTAGGAATTTATTGGGCCTTTGACATGGATGCAATGATTAATCTGAAGAAGTAAAGTATGAGATTTGAGAGGAAGGCACGCAGGGTTATCATGCCACTAGACCCTACTGAAGGAGCGCGGTACATGGAACCCATCCGCGACTATCAGGAGGATGATGATTTGGATCAAATCTACAAGATTACTACATGTGATGAAGATTAGATCAATTGCACTACAAATGGATGGATTGCATGGATAGAGACAACTCCTGTACCTGAGACTGAGATGAAGAGCTCGAACACTGGTATAATAGGTTACATGAGGTCTTTATGCTACATTTCAATATGATGACAAAATCGTTGTGGTGCATATCTACGAAGGTAAGGAGAATTTCGCATTATGAATTCTTAAATGATGTTAATCTCTTTTTGGATGAGTTTGAAAGGGAGGTGCCCGAGGAACATCAATTACAAGCACTTGAATTGGCACTGCACGCTATTCTTGCCCGATGGTGGGTTACACATAAGGAAACCTTCGCTTAGTAGAAGGAATACAAGTAGATGATGAAGCTAAGATTTGGGTATGTTAATACCCAAATGAATGAGAAGTATAGAGGAAAGGATTACCTGCACAAGCATTTGGTGCGATGGACAAAATATTGGGGAGAAGAGCCACAGCCAAATTTGGTGCATACCTTTTGTCACACCTTAGATACTATTTCCGTCAATTGGTACTTGGGAACAAAGCTATGCCATAGGATAGTTGAATGGGATATATTGAGGGAAATCTTCTTATTAAATTTTGACTTTGAGGATGGATTTGAATGCATTGATGAAGTGCTATAAGAGATTAAGGCCACTATCTTTAGAAAGATTAAAGAGTCGATAGAATGGATATAACCAAATAGGAGTACACAACTGTGCCATGCGCTAGAATGCTACATTGTGACTATTGAAGAAGAGGATGATCCAAGAAAAATCAACATTATAGAAACTAAGGGATAATGCGAGGTTGAAGGACCTAAAGAAGAGAACCTGGATATATCAGATCCGCTAAAAACTTTGCAAGTAAATATTGGATCTGATGCGGAGTCTAAGTTTGAAAAGATAGGATAATATTGGGACAAATATAAAGCCGATAAGGTGGTCAAAATGTTGCGCAACTACTAGGATCTATTACCAACGAAGTTCTTAGATCTAAAGTGTATTGTAGGGGATTTGGGCATAATGAAAATTACTTTAAAAACTGATGCAAAGCCCGTAAAGCAGAGACCTTATCGATCAACGCAAAGCATAAAGAAAAGGTGTGCAAAGAACTGGATAAAATGTTGGAAGCCTGAATTATTGAGCAAGTAGAAGAATCTGATTAGGTGAGCCCAATGGTTGTCCAGGAAAAGAAACAACAAGGGGAAATTAAGATATGTGTAGATCTTAGAAATATTAATGATGCATGCATTCATGATCTATTTCTGACACCATTTATGGATGAAGTCTTAGAGAATATTTGGGGCGAGGAGTCATATTTGTTCATTGATGGATTCTTAAGATACCATCAAATAAAGATCGCGCCGGAGGATCAGAACAAGGCAACCTTGGCAACAAAGTGGGGTTGCTTCCAGTATACAGTAATGTCATTCGGGCTCAAGAATTCACCCACAATCTTCTCTAGGGTATTAATCATGGCATTTAAGGATTTTTTCATAAATTCTTAGAGGTGTATTTTGATGATTGCATTGTTTTCAAATTGGTGAAGTGCTATGATCCAAGTTTATGTCTCATTCTAGATACATATCGTAGATACCAGATCACGTTGAACAAGAAGAAATGTATATTTTATGTGCCTTTTGGAATTTTTCTAGGGCATGTAGTATGTAAGTAGGGATTGATGGTGAACCCTATGCAGATAGAAGTGATTGCGAATTTAGAATCTCCCAAGAATGTTAAGTAGTTGCACGAAACACTGGGCCACACAAGCTACTATAGGAAGTTTATCAAGTCTTATGCCTAGATAATCGCACTAATGGAGAAACTATTAAGGAAGGGTGTGACTTTTTGTTGGGATGAGGATTGTCAACAGAGTTTTGATGTGTTAAAAGACAAGATGGCGACTGCGCCCATATTATTATTTCTGGATTGGAAGAAAAAGTTCCATGTGCGTGTAGATGCCTCACGTATTGTGTTGGGTGCAGTATTAACCCAACCTGGCGAAGGTGATATTGATCATCCAATAGCCTTTGCAAGTAGGAAACTGTCAAAAGCCAAAAAGGATTACTCCACGATAGAGTGAGAAGGGATGAAGATGATCTATGTGCTAGAAAAGTTTTGAAATTATTTGTTGGGTGTACATTTCAAAATGTACACATGTCACTCCACTCTCAAGTACCTGGACAAGAAGCCTATGTTGGGGGGAAAGATTTGTAGCTGGTTGTTGTTGTTCCAGGAGTATGACTTTGAAGTAATATTAAAGCTTGGATAGCTGAACACAGGACCAGGTCACCTAAGTTGAATCAAGATAGGTGAAGAACCAACCAATTTGGAAGAAGGATTGTTGGATGTAAAGATCTTTTTTGTGAGCGTTGCGGATGACCACTTTTTTAATATCATTAAGTTTTTGACCATGGTTATAGCCCCGGAAGGCTATTCTACTTAACATAAAAAGGAATTAGTGATCCACGCAGCTAATTTTTTTGTTATAGCGGGACATTTGTATAAGATGGGAACAAATGAAATATTATGCCGATATGTTCCAAAGTTTGAGCGTGCTAGAATCCTCACTAAATCACATGGAGTAGTGGGAGGACACTATGTAGGTAGAGGAACCACACAAAAGATTTTATGCACAGGGTTATGGTGGCCAACAGTGCATAAAGATTTTGAGGCATTTTGTAAAGCATGCGATTCTTGTTAAGGTACAGGAAAGCCTTCACGAAGAGATGAATTTCCTTAAACACTCAGGTTTCATTAAAAGTATTTGAAAATGGTCAATTGACTTTATAGGTCCAATACAACCACTAGAAAGAAATATAGGCACATGGTACATCATTACCTTGACAAAGTACTTAACCAGATGGGAAAAAGAATGTCGGTGAAGGATTCGACTATTAGTACAACTTGAAGTTCCTTTTTGACTACATCTTAATGTGGTTTGGGTGCCTTAAGGTATTGATGAGTGATACAGGTGCACATTTCCTAAATGAAACAATCAGTGTGATGCTAGAAGAATTCTAGGTTTACCATCAATATAGTACACCCTATCATCCCTAAGCCAATGGTACAGTGGAAGTGTTCGATAAGATTTTGGAGAATGCGTTGACAACGATTTGTAACATGAAGAGAAACAATTGCGATGTACACATCCTGGTAGTCCTATGGGCATATAGGATGATGTGCAAGAATTCAATGGGACAAACTCCATTTAGGGTGGTCTATGGGATCAAGGCGGTGATGCCTGTGGAATATATTTTTCCAAGCCTATGAATTACAAATTTAATAGAGATGGCAGATCATGAGACCTTGGAGGAATGGATCACGTAGTTGATGGAGTTGGAAGAAGACCAGTGCCTTGTAGGATTTCACCAGCAAGTGCAAAAGAAAGGTGAGAAGGCCTGGCATGATAGGCATATCAAACTGTACACTTTTGTTTCTGGGAAAACTAGTGTCTTTTCGATCGACTAGCCCTCTAGGATTGGAAGCTACCCTAGAAACAAACAGTTTAAAGCAATTTGTGATTTCCTCTATGTATGATAGATAAGAGAGAGACAAAGGAACCAACTTGGATCTTCCACTTCATTCCTTGTTTGATATCTCTCCCCCTTGACAGAGCTTTCAACTCCTCTCCTACTTATCCCACTAAGAGAATACCTGTAGAGACACAGTAACAAAAAATCGTCAAAGAATCTTGATATATTATATTAGAAGCATTGAAAAATCAGAAATACAATGAACATACAATGGCATTCACAAATACACAATTGTATGGAGGAAAAATGAAAGAACTTTATTAAATAAAAGGGAGAATTACATCCCAATTGTCTAATCCAGCATCATCCTTCCATCATCAAAGCCCTCTTCACCTCATGAAAAGCAAGATCACCCAACAATACAATGCTCTTTCTTAGATACAAACTATCAACACTTTCTTACAAATTACAAAATTCCAGCCTCTAGATCTCTCAAATGAGGGATCCATTTATAGATGTGTGCAAGGGTGTCAGTCATCTCTAGGTTTTTTATTAGTGTCATTCCACTTGTTGTTTTTGGTTCCACTTGGAGATTTCTTAGATCTCTTACTCATCCCTGGGCGAATTCAGAGAGGCAAGTGTCATAGGAGAAGTTTCTAGAAGATTCCATGAGCATCCACTTAGCAAACTATCTCGGACATTTGTCCATTATCACTCATCACACACTATAGAAGGCCTCATCAGTATGCATCACACCTGGCTAGTGCAGAAGTCAGTATGCATCGCACCCTGACAGTGGAGCAGTTAGTATGGTCTAGTTTTGGCCAGTTTTGGATGGTTTTTTAGGTGGAACTTTTGGCGAATGATGTAATCAGTTGACCATGGTCCTTTAGGCTATGAAGCAACACTTTTAGGGGTTAAAGAGCCCTATTTTATCGACATATAAGGTTGGGGTTAAAGTGCCCAAATATTTCTATAACAGTTGCCCCCTAAAGCATGAAGTCGTAAATCTTTGATGTCGAGTGAAATGATTTATCATGAGGATCCGAGGTTTTCAAACTGGAAGGTGACCTCTATAAGATACAATATAATACATCATCATCATATAATTTTCATGATCTAGTTAAGGCAGGCATTCCCATGCTTAGCTTTATAAATTCATTTCATGTACATAGAACAGATAATCATCTGCAGTTGCATACTGATGATTCTTCATATGTTTAGTCATCATCCCTGGCTTGGACAATCATCTATGTATCTTTTGTGTACATTTGATGTCTTTATATTCCTGAATATATCACAGCGTGGATGGATGAAACTAGATATGGGGTCTTCAAACTCATTCAATCTTCGCTCGATGTACAAGTCGATCCATGTGAAAAGATGTTCCAAAGTCGAACATGGAAGGACATCACCTGATTACCATCTAATAATGTGAGATGTTAATAGACATGAGAGGAATCATCGATAATGATAATGACCCTCAAGGTACTCAATTCACATGGTGTGAATATATGATCCGATGTCGAACACCACGCAAAATATTTCAGTCGAAGGCCATTCATGTCAACCTATCGCTGGAAGTGAAAAATTTTCCATTGAGGCATGCAAGCTTCAAAGTACTGAAAGGGGTGTTTCTAAGTTAACTTATTGGATAATGAGCTGATGTTGACAAGAAGTGACCCATCGTAGGAGGGTCTTAATGTATCCCACATCTATGACATGAAACAAAGCAAATGATTTTCTAGAGGTGAAAACGATCTAATGACTCAAGGTTGAGGAATGATGGTCATGAAAAGTGGAGGGTGACCGTATTCCAGTGGATGAGAGATTAACTAGATTGTGGTTTCTCAACTGTATGACTTATTTTAAATATATCGGCGACATAGAGATGGATTGGTAGCGTTAACCCAAAAAGATGGATGGTGTGGAAGACCCGTGGTGAAATGACCGGTGAACAGAATAACCCAACCCGACTTAATCATGGTGATGGAGTGAAAGTGTCACGTTCAAGAGCAACGTGCTACCATAAAATTCTTAAAGTTTTCTTCCCTTTTTCCCCAGTCATTACTGACCAGTACCTCTTTATTTTTGTCAGGCTTGAGGAGGATAACATATGCTTGTTCTATAATTTTCCCTTCGGGCAAATCTATCGCTATGTTTTAGTGAGTAGCGATAGTGAAACTCGTTCTTGTCTAGGTGACAAGTTTATCACTATCATTTTAACAAGCTTAACGAGAAAGACAACCGGTCCTTTTCATGTTTAGAGAGTTTGAAAAGGGAAGAAAAGGAAACTCCAACAATTTTTTTTTGTAGCATAATCCCTTAAGTCCAAAAAAGGATAAAATAAATCAAAAGGGATGACTTTTCGATCCCTTTAGTGAGCTGAAAAGACAAGAGCTCAAACCTTTTCAAGAGATAATTCCTCAGGTCCAAAAAAGATTAAAATATACAGGAGGGATGGCACTTCCCATTACTTTAACAAGCTAGAAAGGCCAATAGCTCGACAATATTTTCATTTTTAATGAGTCTGGAATGAGTTTAAAGGAGACTCATTTTTGAGGAACGAGTGGTGTTTAGGGTAGCAACTGGTTTAAGGTAAGCTTGGAACTTCTAAAAACATGGTGATGTGAAGAGGGTGGCTAATAGGACCCCTTGTCGCAACTGTTTCTCAAAAAGGTAAACAATCAAGTGGAAGCGTATGATTGACCAAAAGAATGGAGGTGATGGTAGGAACACAACCAAGGCTCAAAAGGTTGATAGCATGGCCATCACAAAGGTTATTTATAGAAGGCTGGTTCATTTTTTAATGAGCTTGAACTGTGGGGAACTATGCTTGGTGGTAGGTTTATTTTTTAATGAGCTTGAACTATGCGATAACATATGCTCAGTTTGGTGGTAAAAGATGTTCAATTCACCATTTAACACATTATATTCTTTCGTCAGTCATTCAACCTACTCAATTACTCCATCAAATTGATTAGAAATACATATATATGCACCAAAAATGTTTTAAAACTAACATTTTAAGTAAATATAAAAAGTAGTTTCATGTTTCACTTTCATCATTTCATTTCAAGTTTGGAATTTTGGAGCTCTGGAGTGGTTTTCCCCCTCAGATTTTATCAGTTGATTTTGGGAGATCCTGTGGACTATTCTCCACACCGTCAGAACCAAGTAGGAGTTAACCCTGAGCCCTTCATTTTCATTCCATCCTTTCTTGATTCTGAGCAAGTTTTTCCATTTTTTTGGGCCCATGGGGTTTGAAGAACTCATTCTCCAACCATCTCACCTAGCCTATATCAAAAGGTGCGATGCATACTTAGCTATACACTGGCCAGTCAGTATGCACCTCACCTTGCTCAAAGGTAGGGTGCGATGGGCATAGAAGGGCAACTTTACATAGTGATTTTTCATGAAATTTTTGCCTATTTTTGCCCAAATTTGGATCCTAACTCATCTTTTGTCTGTGTTTCAGAATTTTTTTGGATCAAGATGGTCATCACATGGCATGAACATGAACATGAAGAAGAAGACATGATTTCCTTACATGACGAGGGCACAATTACTGCATTACGAAACTATGGCTTGCTAAAGTTCTTCCGAATATCCAGCATGACGCAACAAATCAGTTTGTTGCAGTATTTCCTCGATGCTTGGGATCCGATTGACCAAGTATTCCAGATCAGAGGAAAATCTATTCCACTGAAAGTTGAGGACATTTACTTTCTGATGGGGTTGTCAAGGCGTGGTTCCCCTCTTTCACTATCAATATTCACTCGTGGAGGTGAATTCGTGAAAGATTATATTCGTCAGTTCTACAGAGATGGATCTCAGCCTAGCAGAGATGGAAAGATCAATATCCAGGAGGTCATTGATCAACCCTTGAGGACCATTTTATTTACCTTTGCTAGATTGGCTGGCAGCATGGCTTTACACTTGGCAAACAAATCTTACATGAAGTACACCCTAGAATGCTTGGAACTGAAGGTGTTCAACTAGTGCGAGGCGGTACTTCCGGTAATAAAAGAACAACTCTCCAAAGTAAAGAATGGAAGAACAAATAATTTTTTCTATGGTTCCCTATTGACTACTTTCTCTTTGGAGAGGATTCCACTGATGCAGCCTCAGAACATTTCATCGGGATTGCTGGCACTGAGGGAACCACTGATGCAGAGATGGGTTGATCTTATGGCTAGACATGCCGGTCAGTGACATATTTCCTTCTCTGATGCCTTTTTCGGGTGGTTCGACCATCAGGAGATGGTGTTTTTGGAGTATCATATGTCAGGATGGATTTTCAAGGCAACCTAGATTTGGCGTTACCCGCTGGCGAGCAGTGGAGTACTATAGGTAAAATGATTCTACCACATCTTTGTTTATCAGTTTTATAATGTTTTTGTGTTTTTAAATGTTATGAAGACTAATCAAACTCATATGTCTATGCATATATTGGGCTAGTGCGACCAGTTGTATGCCCATGAGCAGCAGCTAACGCTCCAGTAGGAGAGGTTGTAGGGAGGGCCATCCTTTGGGATTTGGACATATCAGAGAACCTAGAAATGTTGCAGGATCAGATCGAGGGCCTTACTATTGGTATTTAGGATGTGAGGACCGATAAGTTACCTTTGAGGTTACAACGCCATACTACTGGCGTGCCGATTCGATGGACTAGGCTCCTGCACATGATCGCACAGGTGGTGACATGTTATCACCAACATCACTAGTCTAGGATGCTTTTCTGCATTAATTTGGAGTTTGTATGACCGATTTTGTCTTGAACACAAATTTTTTTGTAAAAAATATAAAAATATATATTTTTTATTTTTGGAGTTTTATTTTGGTTAAGTTATGCAATCTTGATGCAAATGTTATAGTGAAATGCTTTCTTTACGAATGTTGCAAATGTCTATCTAACACATAGTTCGCTAATGAATCAATCAATGTGTTTAAGTTCCTAGAAATGTGTTGATATTGAATGGAATCAATCTGTCTTTCCAAAATCTCAACTCTTAGGAATATGCGATAAATAGCTGGGTTCCGAATGGAATAAACACTAGTAAGCTATAGAATAATGAGTTGTGAATCTAGCCTGACAACAAGACGACGTATGCCATGCAAAATGGCATCAGAGAGAAGCTAAATCAATGCGTTATACTCAATGATGTTATTTGTCGATCGGCTAATACATATCCCCTTGAAACTCACTAACTTGTTGCTTGGAGTGAAAATGGCCCAGGCTGCAGAATATAGGTTCTGCGTATTATGACTAGCTCTGTCGGCATACCCAACAAATGGTTCCAAAAAGTCTAACATCTGCAACAAATGCAAATCGGATTACCTAACCAAAATGACAACTCTAAAAGAAAACAAAAATTTAGCAAAATCATATATACAAAGAGATTACTACACCTAATCAAGCATAGTAATGTTTAAGACACAACCCATTTCGGGGCTGTGATAGTGGAATCCCATCATAATCAAATAACTCGTAGACTCCTTTTGTCAATAATCATTTAAAAATGTAGGGGCGCATCCACAATGGTTCAAACTTACCTGCTCCCAATCTGTCGGAGTCCTAATCGTAAAGAAAGACCAGGTCACCTTCTGAGAAGACACGTAGTTTGACATTTTTGTCATATTGTGCCTTGACACATTTCTTATGTGCTTCGTTAGCCAACATAACATTATGACTGGTTTCATCTAGGCGGATTAGTTCCAAGAAACGAGCCTCTTCTTCCAAAGTTTCGGGAAGTAGATCAATTGCAAGCTTGAGGGATGAAATTTTGCACTGAATTGGTAAGACAACTTCCAGACCATACACCAATTGAAAGGGCATAAAACTGGTCACATTTTTCACCGAAGTCCTATATGCCCACAGAGCTAAGTATAGGATTAAATGCCAATTCCGTTTGTGGACTCCAATAATTCTCCGCAGCATGCACTTAAGGACTTTGTTGATTGCCTCAACTTGTCCATTAGCCTGCAGATAATATGGAGTAGAACTATCGTGGGATAGTCCTAATTTGGCAGTCAATTCAACCATCATGTGATTGCGAAAATGTGATCCATGATCTGTGACTATAGCCTATGGAACACCAAATCTAGAGACTACATGATCAAAGAAGAAAAGAGCAGTCGTTTCGCCGCTATTTTTTAATGTAGGCATCACCTTGGCCCATTTTGTAAAATAGTTGATAGCGACTATAATATACCCATGCCCCCCCGCTAAGGTGGGGTTACATGTCATTAAATCAATGCCCCATTTAGTGAATGGCCCAACAACAACTACTAGATGTAGTGGTGCAGGTGTAATCTGGTTTGGCGATAAAAAATTTGAGAAGCATGGCAACTTCTGACTGCAGTTATGCAATCTCTGAATATGGTGGGCCAGAAATAACCTACTCGTAAGATCTTTTGTGCAATAGAATAACCAGATAGATTCCCCCCACAAGCACCTAAATGACTGTGATTCAAAACTTTTTTAGCCTCCTCATGCGTGAGGCACCTTCGTAGAACTGTATCGACACCATGACGATAAAGTGTATCGCCAATGATCAGGGATTCTTTGGCTTGGTATTGAGTACGTCACTATTTAGAGTGAGAGGTGTTATGCCTAAAAGTTTGGGTTTGGAGATAAACTAGTATATCCCCATACCACAGATTGATGGACGATATAAAAAATAGAGTTTAATCCATGATTGATGCTTTGGATGTCAAATCATTGGATGATGAGGGAAGGTCACAAAGTAACTCCACAAATACGAGAGATTTCTTTGATTTGGATTTGGTGAACTCCAGATCAAATTCATGCAAAATGTCTATCCATTTGGAACATTTACCCTCTAGTAATTGACGCAACAGAATGTAGGTCATAGGGTTGCAGTCTGACACAATGGTGATCTGTGAAAGAGAACATAGTGTTGAAATCTTTGTACTGTTTGAACAGCTGGTAAAGCCAACTTTTCAACATAAGAGTACTTGCTTTCTGTATCACTAAGGTTGTGGCTTAAATAATATACAGGATGTTGTATTCCATTATCTTCTTGCACTAAAACCATGGCGATGATTATATCTGTGGCGACGAGATATAGGTTAAAATATTTTTGATAGTTAGGAGCATACATTAATGATGCTTTTAGCAGGGAATCTTTTAAAGCATCAAAGGAAGCTTGCGCAACCTGATCCCAGTGGAAGGAACTCCTTTTTTCAAAAGACATGTCTAACCTTTAGCGAGTTCAACATAATGTGGAATGAACCTCCTCAAAAGGTTAGCTTTCCCTTGGATTCTATGAATTTGAAGTAAATTTGAAGGTGCAGGCATGTCAAGGATTGCCTGAACCTTAAATGGGTCGAGTCAAATTCCGTCCTTAGAAACTACAAAACCAAGTAATTGACCAACACCAATAGAAAACACACACTTGTGCAGATTGAGTCGTATCTTGTAGTGTTGTCAACGTAGAAATATGGCTCTCAAATGTTGCAGATGATTATTCCACTTTCGCGAATGAGCCAGTAGATCATCAAGATACTGTTGAACGATGTGCTTGATATCGTGGAAGGCGTAGTTAATTGCCCTATGAAAAGTTGCCCCTTCATTCTTCAAACCAAAAGGTAATTTACACTACACGAATGTGCCCCACGGACATATAAATTCAATCTTCAACTGGTCCTATGGGCGGATATTGATTTGATTGTATCCGGAAAATCTATCCATGAATGAAAATATTTCGCATCCGGAACATTCATCAATTATCTAGTCGATGAAGGGTGTAAGATAGTTTTCCTTTGGACACGCTTGATTTACATCCCTATAATCGACACACACCCTAATTATTCCTTTCTTTTTCATCACAGGAATAATATTCGACACCTAATCAGTGAGAGGAACAGGGTAAATGAAACCAGCATGCAAAATTTTTTCAACTTCTACCTTAATGGCAATGGCTTTCTTCGGGTGGACAGGTCAAAGCCACTGTCATACTGGTTTGACATCTGGATACATCTTGATTTCATGTTCAATGTTTCTTGAGTCAATTCCTGGCATTTCTTCATATGACCATGCAAAGACATATTTGAATTCGCGAAAGAGAGCATAGTAAATTTCCAGTTCTGATGGAGAACATGATTTGACAACATGAATATTCTCTACAACATTAGGTTTGGTTGAGATATTAATGGAGATAGTTTCTTCAATATTGGACAGATCTCACTCAGAATCCACTATATTTACAGTATTTGATAGAAAATAAAAAACTGAAGGATGATTAAGGTTGCTTGAATAATCTTCATTGTTATCTTGAAAGTGGGAACGATGGCGGTAATCTTCCCACGGTATCTCTCCTATCATCATCGATTGGATGATTCCTTCATCTATAGCATGTATACAAGACCAAGGATTAGAAGAGGTACCATACTCTAGAGACTTATCTATCTAAACACTCATTGAGTGCTGATTTGGGTTTGTCGCCCAAGCCCAGAAAATTGATTTCTATAAAGATTCTATGGGGCTTGGGGGTAACACCTTGCGATGATCCACACTATAAAAATGGTCGAAGTTCTTTTTAATCTTAGATGATGTAGAAGAGATCATATGACATGTTTCCACTGTGGCCACTTCCGCAAGACTGGTTGAAGGCGGGAGGGCAAAAGTACCCATTAAGGATGGGTCTTTCAGAAGACCTACTCTGACATTTTGAATTGATTGAGAACTTCCATGGATCAGTGGAATGCTTCTAGTAGCTTGTGAACTGTTAGGAAAAAAGGCTAATTCGTCAATGATTGTAATTCCACCTTGGAAGGGAAATGAAATCTTTCTAAAATACGTAGACACAATGGCAGCCATAGCATAAATCTAGGGCCTTCCCAGTAAGATATTGTAGTCAAGGTTTCCATCAACGACCTCAACTTCAATTTCTACTATCTTGCCCCCTAGTTCAAATTTCAAGTTACTTAAAATCGCATATGATGTGTATGTTCTTCCATCGAATGATTTTAATGTTGTTAATGATCATGACAAGGGTGGTGAACCTAAATTTTTCCAGCAACTCATTGACATAATACAGGTAGATGCCTCCTCATCAATGATTATTCGATGAATAGTTTTATTGAGGGATTTTACTTGTATAAGGAAAGTGAGTTGGGCCAATAACTGAGTTGCATATCCTTTATGGTTGAAGGCCACAATATTCGAATCCGTTGGATCAATCCCACCCATTGCTGATAACAAAGCCTGCTTTTGGGAGGGGCAATTCTGCAGTACCTCAAGTGTCGACATAGCGGATGGCGACTGAGCCAAGTCCTCCACTATATTATAATTTTGTGTTGCTCAGGCACGAGGACTAAATGTCGACTTATGTATGACTCCCTTTGGTAGCTTTATAGTTAATTCAGGAATAATGGGTGGAACAACTTCTGGCGAAGTCTTTGTCAAACTACTAGGTTGGTCTGTAGCCTAGTTGTTTGACGACTTTGGATTCCCATAATATTTATTCCTTATCAATATCAAGGCATCATTTTGTTTTTTTGAGATGGATAGCATAAGCACTTGTGATGTGGAAGCAGGATTGATAACAACTAGATTAGTTTCTGGGTTCGGAAATAGATCAGTCAACACCACTAAGGTACTTGAAGTCTTTAACAATTTCGTAACCTCAACTCGATGTGGACAATCTCTCATCCAATGATCCTCGTTACATATGTAACATGGATCTAGAGGTTTCTTTCCCTTTCTTCTTGTCCTCTGGTTGCTTTGGATTCTTTCCCTTGTCAAATGACACGCCATTATCTCTGAGGCAAGAGGTTTATCATTTGTTTTTTGACTAGAAACTACAAAGGCTTTACCAGATGGAGCTTTTGTGGTTTGCGTGCTTGAGGTACCGATCATGCCATCATCGGCGTGAGAGTCCCTGTTCGATTTAGGAGGGGGAGGAATGGAAAATGCTGGTATGGGAGCGTCAGGAATTGTTTTGTAGAGTGTAGATCAAGTCTAAATATTGGGCATGAGAAATGACTTGCTCTTCAGTGACAACTCTTCCTTTTTCCATGTCCTCAGTGATAGAAGGCAATAAGGACTTAATAAACCACGCAGCTAAAAGCTGATAAGGAACATAGGTCTTTACCATTCGACCATAACATTGCCACTCATGAATATGATCAGATATGTGAGTGGTTGTGGTCTATCTAAAATTGGTAAGGAGTTATGTTCCCATTTCGTACCTTATGGGTAATTGAAAGTGGGTTGTGTTATAGAAATTTTTGGGCACTTCAACCCCAATCATAAATGTCCATAAACTGAGGGCTCCTAAGTCCCTAAAATTGTTGCTTCACTGCCTAAAGGAACAAAGTCAACTGATTACATCATCTGCCAGAAGTTCTCCACTAAAAACTGCTCATAAATGGTCAAAACTAGACCATACTGAAAGCTCAATGCAGAGGGTACGATGCATATCACCTTCCCAGTGTACAAGGTGTGATGCATACTGATTTGATCCTCTGTAGGGTTTGATGGTTGGGACTGGACAAATGGCAGGGACAAAAATGCGAGGTGGAAATTATGGAATCTTCCAGAAGCTTCCCCTCTGATACTTGCCTCTCTATTTTCAACCAGGGATGAGTAAGATATCATCATTCTCCAAGTGGAAGCAGGAACTATCAGAGAGAAGACACTAATCAAGATCCTAGAAGATGAATCACCTCTCTGTAATCATCTATATATGGATCCCTCATCACAGAGATCTAGAGGCTGGAATTTTGTATCTTATAGAGAAGTGTTGTTGGTTTTCTGGTGTACATTCACAATTTTGGGTGATCTAGCTTTGCTTGGGGTGAAGAAGGGCTTCTTAGCTGGAGGATGATGCTGGGTCAAAGCACATGGTTGTAATCCTCTTGCTGCTTTTCATTTGAATAAATCTATTCTTGTTTCCTTCCATATTCTTGTCTACTTGTTTATATATGCATGTATATGGTTAATACACATCTGATCCTGTATTATTCATGAATTTAGATCCTTGTTTCTTGCATAGTAGTATGTTGTTGTGATTCCACAGGTTCTTTTGAAGCTGGGTAGACAAAGAAGAAGCGACGAAACTCTATCAAGGGGAGGAAATCAAGCGCAAGACTCAGGTTGGTCCTCTTGGTTCTCCTCTCATCTATTTTCATAAAAGGAAACAATATTACACTTTGATTGTTTGTTTCTAAGATAGCCACCCATCTTAGTGGGAATAGTCGCATCCGAGTGGACACTATTCCTGGATAAAAAAATGGCGACTCCGCTGGGGAGCGACTAGATTACTTGTTAGCCTAACTATCCTTGTTTCTTTTATAAACTTACAAACGTAGCCTGAAGTCAAGCCAGCTAGCCTTTAAATTTCATTTGTCATAAAAATGCAAATTAGATCAATGCTACTTCAGTCTATCTCCGTGGTTTGTTTATGAATTAAACAATAGATATGCAAGCAATCTAATTGCCCTAAGTGGTGGATCTAGTAACCTCTTAGATCACCCCTGTGTTTTACATACACTGATCTTTACTTATTCAGCCTAAACACCTCAACTAGATTGCAAACGAGTAAAATCCCATTCAAAGTCTCGCACTGCTACCATTGCACCCTGCCTTCAAGGCAGCCTGTATGCATCGCACTTCCCGAGTGCAGTAGGTGCGCTGCATACTGAGTTCACTGTGTAACAGGTGCGATGGTCAGGGAGGGTTAACTTTACCCTCTGACTGTGGATTTTTCTCACTGTTTTCAGTCTTATTCAAGAGTTTTGTTGTTTGTAGTCAGTGTGCTTCTATGAAAACCCCCTTCTCTTGCATTATTCCACCTCCTTAGTGCAAAGAACTATAAATGTTTTTATGTATTGTGCGTTGTTTTTAGTTCTCTTTTGCAAAAAGTACCATGATCAAACTGTCGCCTCTAGATCTGAAAGTGTCGCAGCTGTTGTTTTCAGTTTTAGAAAGAAATCCCATTGTTCTGGATAGTCGATTATACAGTTACTGTTGCATAGTATTTGAATTAGTAGTTTTAAAGTGTCGAAAAGAAATTTCCATTTCAAAACCACAAAGTGTCTCTCTTGTTTTCACTTCGTTTCGAAAAAGAATTTTGTTGAGTACTGTCACTTTAAAAGTAATTCAGTTTTTCACATAGCTTTCTTAACGCCATTCACACATTAAGAAGGCTGAAAACAAATACATGCATCTGCATTTGCATTTTTGATTGCTTGGATTGATTTAGGACTATGCATTTAGCGTGTGCTCTGTGCTCTGTGAAGAAAAGATTCTTGACTTTCTTCCCTTTAGTAGCTAGGATTTTCATTGCTGAAAGAAGATCAAACGTTTGTTTATCATCTTAGACTGCATTTTAGGAATTATATATACATCACGTGGTGAACCTGAAAGGAAAACTATTAAGAAAGATCAACTTAAAATAAATTCAATGAATCTAACAACGCTTTGGAACTTAACGCACAACATCTAGAAGTCTAGGCTACAGACATATTCTGGCATCGTAAAACCTGGTAACTGTTGCTTTTAGTGTTGGTTGGGTGATTCCTCCACTCTGAGACGACAAGTGCCAGTATGGACTTGTGCTCCCACATACCGTCAAGTATATATTGGGAGACCACAATAGGCTGCATCCTTTATCCTTAGGAAGTCGTGCCTACCACGCTATCGATCGCAATGCACCGGACACAGCATTCAGGAAGATTGATTGTCGTACCGTAAAAAGTATTCTGCAGTTTTGTGATTGGTTCAGTAATCCTCTTTGCCTAGATCTCCAGAGAAGTTCATTTTTCTCCTTTTCATACTCCTTAAATGAAAAGGTCCTCTGAGCACTTGTCACTTTAGGCTCAATAAAAATCGAAGGAGACTAGAGTCATCTTTTCTTTTTTCTCGACTCTTTAAAATTGAAAAAACAAGTTGTGTCAAAGCATCTAAAAATTTATTTTAATCAGGATAACGTCACAAATTCCCCTGTTGATCTTTAGGTTGAGAAAATAGAGTCTACCAACCAAGGATTTCCCCATGAAGGAAATCCTAGTCCCTTCTCTTCTTGGGGAGATGTTGGTGCACCCCATATGGCCACTTTGTCACTTCCAGGATTGACAATTGGTTTGCCTGTCTGGCTCTTCTCTACCTCTGTCGTTCAGAATCCCGTAATTCCTTAACAGTCTAATCAGTAACTAGATGACACTAGAGTTGCCTCCCAACCTTCTACTTCATATGATTCTCCCTCTCCTCCTTACTCTTCGCTTGATAAAGCTGATAAGGCTAAAATTCAAGTAACTAAGAAGAAGAAGAAGTAGAAAGAGAAAAAGGAAAAGAAGAAAAAGGAACCAAAATCGAAAGGGAGCAACCAAGTGTCATCTAGCAAAAATTCTCACACCGCACAGTCAAAACCTAAATCTCCTTGTGTCATTTGCAATGGAGACCACTATCACCAAGATTGTCCCTGCATCCCTCGAATCTTAAGGGACTGGTCTCCTCGTTTGCACAATCTGGTAGCATCAACCTCTGGCGATCATGTTGAATGCTCACCATCAACCAGTGAAAATGAAGCACATGGACAAAGAAGGAATCCTAAACTTCCTTGTAAGTTGTGTGAAGGCAGTCACGTCGTCCACCGTTGTCCCTTCCTTGACGAGGCTAAAAGAGTTTTAGATGATCGTCTGGTTTCACAGTTGCGACTTCCTCCTGGATATAAAAAACTATTGCCAAGTCCTCCACTGGTTGAAAATACGGCTGGGATGTCATTATGGTTGGCTGAAGTGTCTATCGTTGAAAATGAACCCTATGAATCCATACCAGACGAAATTCAAAGGGTCGATACGGCAATTGACCCAGTCTTGCCTTCAGAGCGTTCATCTTCGAATGATACCGTCACTAAAGAGAAAGAGAACGACAACGTTCAAATTCTTTTCATCAACACAGACTCTGATGAGCTTGGGGGCAATTCTCCCGTTCCTTTATCGCAGGAAGGAAGTTCGTCAGAGTCATATTCGACCCTTCTATTTGATCTCACCACCAAGCAACCTAGTTGTTTCCTTCGACTAGAATCTACTAGGCAGACCCCGTTTACCAGCCAGTGTACCATTCAGAATCATTATACAAGCTTACAAAATGGTCATGGTTGGTACCATCATTGATGAAGGGGCTTCTGTGAGTATCCTTTCCTCAACTGCTTGGAAAGCGCTTGGTTCACCATCACTTTTTCCTGAAATGAGAAATTTGATAGGCTTCGGCAAGGGAACCGGTCGACCTTTAGGGATCCTTCCAAATGTGCCCATTACTTTGAGAAGGGAAACTGTTCACATGAACGTTATGGTAGTTCAAGGACCTTTAGATTATAATCTACTCCTTGGATGTGACTATATTTATTGCATGGGAGCCATCATCTCCTTGCTCTTTAGAGTAATGTGTTTTCCACACGAAGGCAGAATGGTCAAGCTCGTAGACCAAATGTCATTCCCCGGTTCACACATTGAAAATAGTAAAATACCATCCCTAAATGGTCTTTTCATGCAAGAAATGTCTCATCGGTCTCCAGTCCATCCACCTGATGAGCGCGAGTGATTCAGGAAGGTGTGACTGAAACCCAGGGGGCATGCACCCTGGTCTGTTTCGGCAGGAAAACCTTAGGTATAGAGTGGATTTCTGCAAGGGATATATGACTAGTCTGGCGAACCTGTCCTCACAGGAAAATGGGAACATGCTGGAATAAGATACCTTCGTTAAAGTTATGTGAGTGGAATGCGTCTGCGCCATTCACCTTTGTATATTTAGGTAGACATCGCCAAGGGAGCTTTCTTTCTGCTATGCAGGTGGAACTTTCATGGTAACCTGGGAATTTTTCGCTATACCTAGGGGCATGCAAACCTTTTATAAGAAAGCGAGAAATGACCAGCTAACATTATCTCTATGATTCCACTGACTTCAATCACCTAGGTCGAGTGAGTGGCCGAAACCATTCATCTTTGTAGGGGCCACCTAGGCACCGACAAAGTAAAGGAAAATTTTTCCTACCTAGCCCTGGTGGGGATATTAGTAGTTAAGTAAAGAGGCGTAGTTGGTCGTTCTTAGCATGCATGCAAGAGGCTCTAGGGCAAAGTTTCAAAAGGTGCAAGTCCCATAAAAAATAGCATCTCGAATGAGACATTCTTATCATATGACTGGCGAGCAATGTTGTCGCAGAGTTCAAGCTTGTTAAAAAATAAACTCTCCATGAGCAGTTTTAGTGCATAGTTCAAGCTCGTTAAAAAATAAACATAGGTCATGAGCAAATGTTTCCCCCAACGTTTAAGCTCATTAAAAAATGAACCGGTAAATAACCATTGTGAATGCCTTATCGCCAACTTTTGAGCCTTGGTCATGTTCTCACCATCACCTCCACTCTGTTTTTAGCCGATCATTCACCCCCATATGATTTTTTACCCCTTTGAGGGACATCTGCGAAGAGTGATTCTGTTAGCCATCCTTGTGACACTGCCGTGATTGGAAAATTCCAAATCTTACCTGGAATCAGCTGCTACCCAGAACTATCACTTGTTCCTTGAAAACGAGTCTTCTTTAAGCTCTTTTCACTTGACTCGTAAAATATGAAAAGATTGCCAAGCGATTGGCCTCTTCGACTCGTTAAAGGCATCGGAAGTGCTATCACTCCTCTAGATTTTAATATTTTTGGACCTGAGGGATTATTCCACAAAAAGATCGAGCACTTGTCTTGTTCAACTCGTTAAAACTATCGAAAATTCATCCCTTTTGTATTATTTTACGCTTTTTCGGACTTAAGGGATTATACAATGAAAAAGAATCTTTGGAGTCTCCTTTCCATTTCTTTCAAACTCTCTAAAATTTAAAGAGACCGAGTTATCTTTGTCGTTAAACTCGTTAAAACCTAATAGCGACAAACTCGTCCAAATGGACGAGAAAGAGTTTCACTGTCGCTAGGCTCGCTAAAATATAGTGACAGGTTCGCCCGAAGGGCGGATTATAGAATAAGCATATGTTATCCTCCTCAAGATTGACAAAAAATAAAGAGGTACTCTGGTAAGCAATGAATGGGGAAAATTGGGAAGAAAACTTGAAGAAACTTGATTGGTAGCAAGTCGCTCTTGAACATGACACTTTCCTTCCGCATCCATGCCAGGTTGGGTTGTTCCATTCACTGGTCATCACCATTGGTCCATCACACCATCCATATTTAGGGTTAACACTACCAATCCATCGTCAGTGTTGCCGATATGTTCAAGAGAAGTCATTCAGACAATTCACCTGTGTCTCACCCACTGCAATAGATTCATGCTTCATTCCTTCATGACCGCCACCTTGAACCCTGTATCGTCAGTTTGTTTTCACCTCCAAAATCATTTGCTTCGTTCCGTGTCATTGATGTGGGATTCATTAAGGCCCTCCGGCGACGGGTCGCTTCTTGTCGACATCAGCTCATTATCCAAGAAGTTGACTTGAGAACAACCCTTTCAGTACTTTGAAGCTTGCATGCCTCAATGGCAAGTTTCTCACTTTCGGCGACATGTTTACATCAATGGCCTTCGACCGTGAGATTTTGTGTGGTGTTCGATGCCAAGTCCTTTTTCACACCACGTAAATTGTATTGTAGTACCTTGAGGGTCATTTTCATTATTGGTGATTCTTCTCGTGCCTGTTAACAGCTTACATCATTGGCTGGTAATCAGGCAATGTCTTTCCATGTTCGACTCCAGAACATTTTTCACATGGATCAACTTGTACTCCGAGTGAAGATTGAATAAGTTTTGAAGACCCCGGATCTAATTTCATCCATCTGGGCTGCGATATATTCAGGAATATAAAAACATCCAGTGTACATCATTTCCGAACAGATGATCATCCAAATCAAAGGATGATGTGTCCATATCATCAGTCTGTGACACAGACGATTGTCTGTTCTATGTACATGAAAATGAATTTATAAAGTTGAGCATGGGAATACCCGCCTCAACTAGATCATGAAAAAATGTTGTAAAAATAATGTATTGTATTGTATCTTATTACAGGTCACCTCCCAGCTCGAAAAAACTTCAGATCCTCATAGTTAAGCATTTCACCCAACATCAGAAAGATTAATGACCTCATGCTTTAAGGGGCAACTGTTATAGACATTTTTGGGCACTTCAACCAATCATAATGTCCATAAACCTGAGGGCTCCTATGCCCCTAAATTGTTGCTTCCAACTGCCTAAAAGGAACCAAAGGTCAACTGATTACATCATCTCCCAGAAAGTTCTCAGCACTGAAAAACTGCCTCATAAATGGTCAAAACTGGACCATAATTTGAAAGCTTAAATGCAGAGGGTGCGATGCATATCACCTTTTCCCAGTTGTACAAGGTGCAATGCATATTGATTTACTCCTCTATAGGGTGCGATGGTACGGGAATGGAAAAAATGGGAGGGGACAAAATGCGAGTTGGAATAAAGATTTAATGGAATCTTCTAGAAGCTTCCCCTCTGACCACTTGCCTCTCTATTTTCGACCAAGGATGAGTAAGAGATCATCATTCTCCAAGTGGAAGCAGGAAATATCAGAGAGAAGACACTAATCAAGATCCTAGAAGATGACTCACCTCTCTATAATAATCTATATATGGATCCCTCATCACAGAGACCTAGAGGCTGGAATTTTGTATCTTATAGAGAATTGTTGTTGGTTTTGTGGTGTACATTCATAGTGTTGGGTGATCTAGCTTTGCTTGGGGTAAAGAAGGGCTTCTTAGCTGGAGGATGATGTTGGGTCAGAGCACATGGTTGTAATCCTCTTGCTACTTTTCATCTAAATAAAGCTATTCTTGTTTCCTTCCATATTCTTGTGTACTTGTTTATATATGCATGTATATGGTTTATACACATATAATCCTATATTATTTATTGAAATTTAGATCCTTGTTTCTTGCATAGTAGTATTTCTGTGATTCCCATAGTTCTTTGGAAAGTTGGGCAGAACAAAGAAGAAGTGGGCGAAACTCTATCAGAAGGAATGGGGATAAATTCAAGCGCGAAGACTCAGGTTGGTCCTCGGTTTTTTTTTGGTTCTCCTCCTCGTCTATTTTCATAAAAGGAAACAATAGTAGACTTTGATTGTTTGTTTCTAAGATAGCCACCCATCTTAGTGGGAATAGAAACATCCGAGTGGACACTATTCCCGGATAACAGGTTGGAAAAGTAGTGGCAAAGGCACTAAAGTTATCAAACAAAGCTCTGGGCAATTCAATATACCATTTCACTGCCGGACCAGTGAGCATTCTCTGAAAAATGGGAAGCCTAGTCGAATCATCATTGAGGGTGTTAGACGAGCACCACAAATGAAAAGTCATTACGTAATTCAATGGATATTCACTTGGATTTCCATTGAATTTAGGAATATTTGAGGGAATTTTATGAGGAATCGTTGGCCACCAAGGGGCATATACAATTGGATCATTCATCAGGGGGTTCAAATCTGGTAATTCTAGAGTTGCTACAAAAGGCAACTATTGATTTAGGTTAGGTGAAGCATAACCAGTATAAGATGGAATCACTTGAGTAGTAGATCTTTGCATACCAACATAATGTATCTGATGCTAGTAACCCTGATAAGGTTGTTGGTAACCACTATAGTGTGGTTATTGATAAACATTTTAAAAATGCGGTTGCCCATTACCTACAAAGCCTTGTTGAAACTTTCTTGGTAGGTTTGCTAGAATTGCAGTTGTTGGTATTGTTCCAGCCATGGTTGTTGGACCATTTGTTGTTTCAAAATACTAGAGGATTGACCAAGATGTGGGGTGATAATAACTGTTTGAGCCTAAGTTATTCCAGGTAAGGAAAGCACTAACCTGAGGTTGTCATTGAGCCATAGAGACAAGAGGCTATTGTATTGCAACCTGAGGGACTTGAGGTTGACACACAACAGGCAATACTTGTACTTGCAACATAGTCACAATAGCAGGTGTAGTGGGAATATTCGACACAGATTGGGTCGATTGTTTTGAATATACAACCTTTGGTTGTTGAGGCAGTATTGGTACACAACCACTGGATGTAATTCCAGTTTGACCTGAATTTTGTTGTAAACTCTCATATGGTTGTTCTCTAGGAAGGAACAATGAAAAAGCATACTGCCCTCCATATGGCGGTAGTCTAGTGTTCAAAGGATATATCGGTCTTTGAAGACTGGTTTACCCAAATTGATACTAGCATGCATGATCAATTTGCTGTGTTTCAACATAAGAAATGCTAGATGGGATTCTGGATGAACAAATAGGAATAGACCATGTCATCGAAATAGCCCCTGAGTGGACTCCAGTGAGTGATTGATAATTAGCCGGGACAGATGGTATACCAGCAAACATTGTAGGAATCACAGCAGGAAGCTCTGCCATAGCTGTATTAGATGACACAGTCTTAAATGTTAATGGTTGCTTAGACATGTTTAGTCTATCCAAAATATTTCGCAGCGATTCGACAGGAACTTGTGATGAAGGATGATTAAAAGAACTAACTTCAGGAGTAGAAGGATACAGATGAATCCCAGTCCCAAAATGTAACGAGGTACTGGATGGAAGATCCTCTACTATCTCCTCTATAGCAATCAGTCTAGGTAGAAGAGGAAGACTGTTAGGTCCGTAAAATGTTTCTAGAGCCGAAGAAGGCATATCTTCTATAGTGACATATACTGGAGGGGTGAAACCTTCTTAATTCTGGAGCTCAACTTCCAGATGTTTAGGTAAGTGAACTTCAGTCTTGGGTCAACTCTAGATGGAGTTTTTTCATGTATAGAAGTGTCTACTGCTACACTAGGATCAGCTCTAATGTCCTCTTGTAACTGCGGAACTTCTTCTGTAAAGGCAGATGTACCAGAAATGATCAGAGTAACTGTAGTCTCTGATGATGTTGAAACACAAGTTTCAAATAAACCAGGTGAATTGGACTCAGTTAAATGAGACCATTTTGCTTCGAATGGCTTCGTTTCCAGAGGAAAAGACGGTTGACTCACTAATATCCACGAATGACGGGGTTTTGATTGAATTTCTTCCACAATTGCGGATTATTTGATCAACTCAAAATTAAGGGGAAAATGATGTTATTCCAAATTAAATAAGTTTTAATGACACTTTGATACAACTTTTCTTTTTCAATTTTTAAGAGTCAAGGAAAAGATAAAGATGACTCTTGTCCCCTTCGATTTTTAATGAGCCTGAAGTGACAAGTGCTAAGATGGACCTTTTCTTTTAGGGAGTCAAAAAAGAACGAAAGTGACTACTCTGGAAATATAGACAGAGGGATTACCAAACCAAATGCAAAACTGCAATATACACCTTGGTGATAAATTAAAGAGAAATTACCAAGGACTTATGTACGACAGTCAATCTTCCAGAATGTTGTGTTCAGTGCACTACGATCGATGGGGAGGCAGACATGACTTCATATGGATAAAGGATATAAGCCTATTATGGTCTCTCAATATATAGTCAACGGTACGGGGAGCACAAGTTTGTACTAGTACTTGTTGTATCAAAGAGGAGGAATCACCCAACCTTCGATGAAAACGAGAGTTACTAGTTTTTATCACGCCGAAACACATCTCTAGCCTAGACCTCTAGATGTGTTGCGTTAAGTTCCAAAGCGTTGTTAAGTTCATTGAAATTTATTTTAGAGTTGATCTTGTTTAGAAGTTTGTCTTTCAATGGTTCACCACATGATGTAGATGTAAAATTCCTAAATCTGCAATCTACAATGATAAAAAATCGTTGTTTATTTTGAGTAATGAAAATCCTAGCTACTAAGTGTAGAGCTATAAAAAGGGTCTCTTTCACCTCTAGTTACCTCACAATAATATGTCAATCCGGGAATGTTTTGCTATTTCAAAAAGTGTCTCAGTCTGAGGCTTAGCATTTGTCAGAGTAATGCTCGTAGTACAGTTGTTTGAAACTACAAAAGTAAATTGATGTATGTCTACAACTTAACTACTTCAAAAGGCTAAATCACACACTCAGATATTAAGCAATGTATCAGTCAAGTGTTCGGTAGCAATAACCCATCCCTTTAGAAACTGATGGAAAAGAAATCGGAGAACAGATCAGGGGTCCGGGAGTCGGGCAGCATATGCCAATGCTCACTACAGCCTGAGATCGTCCTTAACAAATAATAAGAAATGAAACGGAAGATAAAGAGAACAACAATGAAATAGAACAACAACCTTAAAATAGAACAACAATTCGAAAATGGAACAACAATTCAAAAATGAAACGGAAATTAAAAAATGGAATAACAATTTGGAAATGGAATATCAATCAAGGAATAGAGCAGTAACTAAGTTTAACAAGATGTGAATCTATTCAATCACATCAATCCAAACATCAATCCTTGATTCTTAAAGATGTACACACACAATGGAACAACACTGCCTACAGATACATGATGGAACAACACTGAAAACCATGTAAACACAACGTGCTCAGTCTGATTCAGTTGTCACTCTAATTAGAAAGCGTATGATTGCATGAAACAGTAATATTCAAAGATTCAATAATCATATAAAATCAGAGCTTCCAAGATAAATTCTGTAATGTTAAGGCACAATTGCATAACACAAAAACTCTGTAATGGAACAACAGTATCCTGTAGAGATTAACTGTATTATACCAACACCTAAAGGAATGGTAACATGATGCGGCGTCAATACAACACTTTTGTTTGTAGGAACATTAAATGGATTAAACACGACAGAGCATGTGACATAAACTTTATAAAACATGTCATATTACTAGATCACGTTGATAAGCAAACCACACAGAAACCACGCGTAATGGTACAAGAGCAAGTGTCCTCCAGGGTCAGGCCCTTAGCCTCCAGGGGTACACTGCTTAAGGTTGATCCAGGCTCAAAGATAAAAGAGTAACCATGTCTGTATTAATGCATGAAGTAAAATTACAATAAAGCAAGTCTTAACAGGACGTAATGATCATAGTATTGATCTTTTAAAAGAAATTACATAAGAGCATAACCATGCTTTAGCTAATAATGCTGCCCCTTATATAAGCGTGATGACGGAGATATCTAGATGTAGAAATAGATAAAACAACGATCCCTCAGGATCAAGGATCCTGAGGGATTCGCAGAATCGTTAATCGTGAGTTACTTCTTCTCTTTTCTGCGTCGAGTTGGTATCTCCGCTTCCTTTCCTGGGTTGGTCCGTTTTGATCTGGTTTGCATGCGGTCTCCCGTCGAAGGGACAACAGTTAATTCGTCTTTGTCTTTTCCTTTAGGATGGCCACTTTTCGTTTCTCCTCTCTCTTGTACATGGAAACGACAATTGTCAGCGTTCTATATTAATCTCACATGTTTCGTTATAATTCTTTATCATTTTCTAAATTCATAATGCAAAAAGGCTTATAAGTCCTAATGAAAAGATACTGAAATAACCATCAAAACATACCTTCTTTGATACTCCACACACCCCCCGGCTTACCCTTTCTCATGGCCTCATGAAAAAATTGTAGTTGACATGCAAGTCAGTGAGTGAGTAGGGTGGAGATGGAATCTCATGTGAGGGCCTACAGCCGTGATGCGAAACTTGGTAATCAAAGAAATGGCCTGTCTGACCCTCAGGCATCTCATACAGGGCTTGGTATCCAGGTGCAGGATGCCAAATGATTGGACTCTGGAACCTATATCCTGACCAGGATGGCCCTGCCCTTAAAACAATTTCGCCATAGAGGGGAAAACGGTTGGCAGCTAGTTTAAAATTCTCATACTTAAATGGTTCTCTGAGCTGGATATTCAGATTAGATATTCAATATCGAAATTTAGCTACATCAATGGAAGGGCCTTTGATAGAGGAAAAGTATTCAAGTCCCTACCGAATGATTGCCTCATGCATGGGTCCTAATGCTTCAATCACCCCTGGAGCCTTCATGAGATTTCTATGTTTCCTCAATAACTGTGCTGGGTCCCTAGGCTCAGCTCTTATCCATAGATCTAATCCATTTTCTTGTCTTTGAAAAGCATTATAGGCTTTGAGCCATTTAATTTGATTAACTGCAAATGAAATAAATGCCTGTAATTGAATGTCCCCAACAAAAGGGCCAGGGTTCAGTTCAGTCTCTTGTTCGAGTACAAGGTTATGCAAGTAAAATTCACACAATAATCTCTGCACTTTTACCCCGTAGTGTTTACAGCAGTTTATGAAATCATCTATGGTGTTAATTTGTATGGGAGTGCCTACTTTAATAGCCTTTATTTTCAATTGAAAATACCTTTCCATTAAAAACAGGGCATAGTTCTTAGCAGGGGCTCTACATGCTAGGACGTCATTGTATAGAGAACACAAGGTATCTATTTGTTTGATAACTACATCTAACCTACGAGTTACCTTTGCAACTTTCTCTTGTTCCTTCAGCCATCCTTCAAAGGCCTGGCTTTCAGATAAGTTGATGTTCCTTAGTTGTTGCTATAGTTCTTCATATTTTTCTCAGGGGACCATTTGCTCCCTAAGTTTTTCTGCTTCTTGCTGAGCTTGCTTCAAACCCTTCTTAAGGGTTATCATTTTCGGATCCTTTTTCCATTCAGCTGTGGAGGCCGGGAGCTTTACCTAAACTTTCCTATCGCACTGCTTCGAGTTTAGAACCCTTATTACTCTTGAAGGTGGTGCCTCCGTCTGAATTATCTTATCATCCATTTCTATTTTAACACGAACATCAACCCATTGTTGTTCCTTTTCAATTGGAACAACAATCTGTTTTTTAGCTTCATTTGTAACAACAACCTGGCTTTTGTCGGGGTTTTGAGCAGCAGGATGGATTCTGGTCCTCCGCCTCTTGCCCTTAAGGGGTTTTTCTGGTGTGGCCGGACCTTTTCTTCCTAAAGTCCCTTTTACCATTTGCCTCACATTTCAAATCCTAATCTACTGGGGAAGCTGGACTATTATGTTCAATAATCTCTGTTGTTCCTTTCGTAATTCCCTTATTTCTGCCATTTCTTTAGAAGGAACAGCAGGTTGTTTACTATGGTCTGGACTGCAGCTAGCTTCCTGATTTTCTTCTTGGGGTGGCTATTCCGGGACAAGAACCTTAATTGGCTCTGTTATTTCTTGGGCTATTTCTTTTTCTGCCCTTATTTCCTCCGGACTTTCTTCTGGTGCCTTTTGATTAAGGTTGTTCCTACCCAGCATTTTCTGACATCTTCTCATCATGAATAGATAGATTTTCTACGTCTGCCTCTTTTGCATGTGATTCCACGGGTGCATCTTTCTCCTTTTCTCTCCGGCATGGAGGTCTGATGGACTCGGAGGTTTGCCATATTTTCCCATATTGGCCAAAACTTTAGCCAATTCATCTTCCTCTAATGGGTCTTGTAATGGGCTGTCTTCCTGTTGTTCCAGTCCCTCTTCCTGCTCAGACTACTCGGCTTCTTTTCCCTCGTCTCCTTCCTCTTCAGATTGCTCATCTTTTTCTTCTTCTTCTTCTACAAATTGCTTTGCCTCCTCTTCTTCTTCTTTTTCTTCTGAAAACTGCTCTGCTTCCTCATCCTATATTTCTATTTCCTTGTCTTCCCTTGGGGCTTGCTCATCTTCGATTTCCACCGTCTGGCTAGTGCCTTCCTGGGGCTTCTCCAGCCCCCCTTGTAGCCATGCTAGCCAGACCGATTTCCTGCGTTTTTCTGGTTGCTCGGGTGTGTTGGTAACATGTTTCCCTTTTTCTTATTTCTTGTGTTTTTTAGGTTGCTCGGGTGTACTAGTGACCTGCTTCCGTTTTTCTGGATGTTGGGTTATGCTAGTGACTTGTTTCCATTTTTTCAGATATTCGGGTGTGGCCAACCCCCCATTTACAATGGTAATTAGTTCTTCCCAGTTTCTCTGCTACTGGGTGAGACTATGTTTGACTATCAACCGAATCAATCCGTGATGATTAACAACTGACTCTACGTGCTATGCCTCTTTCATGCTTCGTGCAACGTCATGAAGTAATGAATTCAATAATGCAGGTAAATTTACAGAGCATTTCCGTTTTAGAACAGCTAGGAGTTTAAGATGTCGTGGTCTTACCACGTCTTTTTTTCCTTCACAGGTGATATAGCTTTGGATGGTATTTTCTAATTATGCCCACAACTCTCCTACTATTGCTGGCAGCACCCCCTTTCCTCGAATTGTTAGGCTTTGTCCCTCATCCTGGAAGATCTCTATAATCTTCTAAATCCTTTCCTTCTTTAACATCTATACTGGTCCAGTGGCTAGCAGTCCTGAGACTTCTGTGATTATGTCATTGGTGACTGCTATATGTTTTCCTCTTACTGTGGAGTAGTCCTCTTGCAAGTTCTGCAAGAATTCAATCTCTACTATTTCATTGGACTCTTTCAGGCAGTTAAGATAGGTCAGCCATCCTGCTCTTGCCAGGATTTCCTGGGCAGCAGCCGAAACAATTAGCACTTGCAGTTCTCTGCGAATTGATCTTCTTCCCATAGTTTCGCTGTGAATTCTCAAAAGAACGAAAACTGTTTGTTGAAACGCAGAGCAGCTGATGGCATAAAACTCATTCAAATTCTAATGTTGCGGCGTATGCAGTGGAAATGGCTTTGAATAGAAACTCATACAGAAAAAAACAAAAAAAAGATAGGAAGAGATAATACCATTGAGTCGTGCTATACCTCAGTACACAATCTCCCAAATAGCGAGCTGACACGTAGTCTGGGGAATGATGAGGTTAACCTCCCCCCCTGCAATGTGATAGGCTATCCTAGCCATCAAATAAAAGAGCAATGCCCGTTCTGCAACAAAGTCTTTAAGGAACAACGTATGGCAATATGCCATGTTTACAAAAATAGCCTATTACTGAAATCGAGGTATAAAGTTGTGTCGCTTTAATACGTAAGAGACTGCGGTGATTCGATGCAAGGTCGGGGATAAGAAATTTTCCGTAAATAGAGAGTCTCATGCGGTCATTGTTACTAGTTCTCTAATGATTGGTGATAATATATAGTCATGCGTTATATGGTTGGGGTAATAACATATAATTGATTACCATGGCATAAGAAACAAAAGGATGCAACTAACTTACCTATTGGTGTAAATAATACGACTTCAATACCATTAACAGTGCTCTACTACCGACAGGTGTCCATAACCTTGGCAGAGTTGTTTGTTTCACCCATGGAACCATAGTCCTTTTTGTATGCTAAGAAACATTGTGTAATGTCAAAATGTAGTCCATTATGCTAGCTTGGTGACCAGTTAGCCATAATACCATTCACGAGGAAGGAGCGAATAGTGGACAGGCCGACTCATGATGAGACCTCCTGTTCCAAGGGTTATTTGTTTGATATACCTTTTGGACCATTTCCCTAGTGTGGTGGCCATAGTGGGAATGCAACTTCGCTTCTGTCCTAATGATCATGGTAGGCCAGCTCTTAATGAGACTTCCTATCTTGCAATTTGACAATTTAGAAACCATGTTTGCTCCCTTTTTTTGTTTGTTTTTCATAAAGTGCCTTCCCTATTTATACACAAAGGGTGGTTCAACACTCCTTAAGAGTGGGAATGGTGGATGAAGTCTTAATTCCCAATAGGAAGGTATAGATCCTTTGCTCTTATTACTGAATGATAATCAAAGAGGATTAAAAAGGGACCATCATGATACAAATAACCAATCAAAACAGAATTAGTAGAACAATGGCAGCAAAAGATGATGAATAAGCATGCCTTTCCTTTTGTCTTCTCACCAATTCAGAGCAGTTTCTTATAAAGATAGCGATTTATGATTCACTGATTTCCATATGATGTGTTTTTCGTTCCCGTTACATAAGTGCATATCCGTATTCAAAAAGACTTGAAACATCAATAAGCATCCTCAATTTAGAATAGCAAAAGGAACAAGCTGTTTCATAAGGAGAGCAAAAGCATACAAGTGGTGTTCCTTTTGAGGAAGGGAACAACAATAGTTCACAAATGTTGTTCCTTTGGAAAAAGGAACAGTAAAAGCACACAAATGTTGTTCCTTTGGAAAAGGAACAACAGAAATAAAAAATGTTGTTCCTTTGGAAAAGGAACAACAAAAACACAAAAATGTCGTTCCTTTGGAAAATGAACAATAGAAAGAAAAAGTGTTGTTCCTTTGGAAAAGGAACAGAAAAAACACACAAATGTTGTTCCTTTGGAAAAGAAACAGTAGAAATAAAAAGTGTTGTTCCTTTGAAAAAGGAACATCAAGAACACACAAATGCCGTTCCTTTGGAAAAGGAACAACAGAAATCAAAAGTGTTGTACCTCTGGATAAGGAACAACAGAACGCAAAAGTGCTATTCCTTTGGAAAAGGAACAACAAAAACACAAAAATGTCGTTCCTTTGGGAAAGGAACAACAGAAATCAAAAGTGTTGTTCTTTTGGAAAAGGAACAACAGAAAGCAAAAGTGTTGTTCCTTTGGAAAAGGAACAACAAAAAACACACAAATGTCGTTCCTTTGGAAAATGAACAACAAAAATAAAAAATGTTGTTCCTTTGGAAAAGGAACAACAGAAAGCAAAAGTGTTGTTCCTCTGGAAAAGGAATTCCAAAGGAATAGCAGAAAGCAAAAGCATTGTTCCTTTGGAAAAGGAACAACAAAAACACACAAATGTCGTTCCTTTGGAAAAGTAACAGCAGAAATCAAAAGTGTTGTTCCTATGGAAAAGGAACAACAGAGAGCGAAAGTGTTGTTCTTTTGGAAAATGAAAAGTAGAAAGTAGAAGTGTTGTTCCTTTGGAAAAAGAACAGCAAAAAAAACACACAAATGTCGTTCCTTTGGAAAGGAACAACAGAAATCAAAAGTTTCTAATCCTTTTTGAAAAAGGAACAGCAGAAAACCAAAAATTGTTGTTCTTTTTGGAAAATGAACAGCAGAAAACCAAATTTGTTGTTCCTTTGGAAAAGGAACGACAAAAACTCACAAATGTTGTTCCTTTGGAAAAAAGAATAGAAAAACACACAACTGTTGTTCCTTTGGTAAAGGAATGGAAAAAACTCACAAATGTTGTTCCTTTGGAAAAAAAGAACAACAAAACACACAAATTCCATTCTTTTGGAAAAGGAACAACAGAAATAAAAAATGTGATTCCTTTGGAAAAGGAACAACAGAAAGCAAAAGTGTTTTTCCTTTGGAAAAAGAACAAAAAAAACACAAAAATGTCGTTTCTTTGGGAAAGGAATAGCAGAAATCAAAAGTGTTGTTCCTTTGGAAAAGGAACAACAAAAAGCAAAAGTGTTGTTCCTTTGGAAAAGGAACAACAAAAAACACACAAATGCCATTCCTTTGGAAAAGGAACAACATAAATCAAAAGTGTTGTTCCTTTGGAAAAAGAACAGCAGAAATCCAAAAATGTTGTTCCTTTTGGAAAAAGAACAGCAAAAAATAAAAATTGTTGTTCCTTTGGAAAAAGAACAGTAAAAACTCACAAATGTTGTACCTTTGGAAAAAAAAGGAACAACAAAACACACAACTGCTGTTCCTTTGGTAAAAGAAACAACAAAAACTCCTAATGTCGTTCCTTTTGGAAAAGGAACGGGAGAGGTAACAAAACTTGTTTCAAAGATATTTACAAAGTAATTCAGGAAATTATGTACAGACTGTAAAGAAAAGTAAATTCCTTAGTGAATTACAGGTGAGGAAGACTTCTCTTCCTCCCAAAAATCTCCATATCTGAATCTTGGCGTAGTTGTTGGCAGAAGGACTCCCGAGTAAGTGGTTTGCGATAGAAACAGACTCCATGGCCATTTGCCTTAAAGGCATATCCAGAACCATCGATAGTGATTAGGGTAAGGGTACCATTGTCATGTACCTTCTGGATTTCATATGGTCCCAACCAACGAGTCTGGAGTTTCCCGGGGAAGTACTAAAACTTGGAGTCGTACAAAAGAGCCCAGTCTCCTTCGTGGAAGACTTTATTTTTAATGAGAGCATCATGCCATTTAGATCTCTTCTACCATATCATAACAGTGCGTTGAAGTGCAGAGAGCCTAATTTCATCCAGCTCATTGATCTGCTGTAGTCAATTAATATGTGCCTTGGTTAGGTCTAAGCCAACTTCTTGTGTTGTTCGTATTGTTTGGATTTAGAATTATATGGGGAAAATGGGTTGTTTTTGAAACACTAGCTGATAAGGTGAGTAACCAGTGGTACTCCTCCATGTTGTTCTATAAGCCCACAGTGCTTCAAGTAGTCTGGCAGCCCAATCATGTCTATGTAATGCAACAGTTTTCGTTAGGATTGTTTCTATTATCTTATTGCTACTTTCTACTTGCCCATTTGCCTCTGGGTGGTATGGAGTAGTAATTTTATGCTGGACATGATAGTTGTTGAGTGTTGCAGCTATTCTGTTCCTATCAAACTGTGGTCCAGCGTCTGTAACTATCTGTCTTGGAAGGCCATAATGTACAAATAGATGGAACATGAACTATATAGCAAAGTCTTCTATGGCTCTTGGCAATGCCTCTGCTTCAACCCACTTGGTGACATATTCTGTTGCCACCAAACTGTATGTTTTCTGGTTTGATGGTGGGTTGATTGGTCCCACGAAATCAAGAGCCCATCGTTCAAATGGTTCAATGACTAGCTGTGGTTTCAGAGGCATCTCATCTGACTAACTAGGGCGTCCTGGTCTCTGGCAACTGTCAGAGGCTTGGACAAATTTCTTTGCATCTTCGAAAGTTGTGGGCCAATAATACCCTGTTTGTAACATTTTATGTCTAGTCCTGTGATTAGCGAAATGTCCACCACATGGTTGGTCATGGCAGGCTTTCAATATGTTAAACATTTCGTCCTCTCAAACGCATCTCCTGATATGCATGTCTGCCCCTGTGTGAAACAAATAGCCCCCAATCCAGGAAAATCTAGTACTTCGTTGAACAATCTGTTTTCGCTCATTAGGGGTTAGATGCTTTGGTAACTTACCTACTGCTAGGTAATTGGCAACGTCAGCATACCAGGGTCTTTGAACAGCAACAACAAAGAGATGCTCATCCAGAAATTGGTTTTCAACTGCTACTGCATCAACAGGCTTTGGCATTCTTGAGAGGAAATCAACTACCAGGTTTTCTTTTCTAGGTCAATCCTTGATTGTAATATCAAATTCCTACAATAAAATCAGCCATCTAGTTATTCTTCCATTTTTGATAGGCTTGTTTGCTAAATATTTTATAGCAGAATGATCTGTGTACAAGATAATAGGATATCTAATAATGTAATGTCTGAATTTATTGACAGCATGTATAACGGCTAGAAATTCTTTTTCAGTGACAGTATAGTTTAATTTAGCAGGGGATAGATTTGTGTTAATGTAATAAATTGCATAAAGTTTTCTATTCTCTTCCTATCCAAGGACCATTCCAATGGTTGTGTCTCTTGCATCAGATGATGTCTAAAATGGCAAATCCCAATTTGGTCCTTGAAGGACTGGGGCTATGGATACGAGCTTCTTCAGATCCTTGAAAGCATGTTCACATTTCTCTGTCCAAAGAAAATCAACGTTACCAGTTAGTGCATACAAGGGTGCAGCAATACGTGAAGAATGTTCTATAAACCTTTTGTAGTAACCAGAAAATCCAAGAAAGCTACGTACCTCTGTTTGAGTGGTAGGAGTAGTAATAAGCAAAAGTATTTGGATTTTGGCTGGATCTACCTTAATGCTAGTTACTGAAATATAGTGTCCTAAAATAAGTCCTTCCATCATCATCATATAACATTTTCATGGCTTAAACAAAGCCTGGTAGCAATGCAACATTGTAGGACTTTTTCTAGTGTATCTAGTGTTGGGTCAAAGTCATCTCCATATGGAGTGAATTCGTCCATATATACTTCCAGTCCTTCATTTATTAGCTCTGCAGAAATGCTAAGGATAGCCCTTTGGAATGTGGCAGGGGCATTGCATAAGCCAAAAGGTAAAAATCAGTAGGTGAATGTTCCCCAAGGTCAAGTAAAAGTAGTTTTGTCTTGATCTTCAGGGGAAATATGTATTTGGTTATACCAACTGAAGCCATCAAGGAAAGAAAAGAATTTATTTCCTGCCAAAGTGTCTAATGCTTGGTCGATGAATGGGAGTGGGAAGTGATCTTTTTGTGTTACTTTATTTAGCTCCCAGTAGTCCACGCAGATTCTCCATTTCCCATTCTTTTTTGGTACCACCAAAAGCGGGGAGACCCATTTAATATCAGAGATAGGGTATATAAAAGTTAACATCTAAAAGTTTTTGAAGCTCAACTTTTACCACTTCTTTTAGATGAGGATTTAGTCTTCTCTGAGGTTTTCTAACAGGTCTTGCATCTTTTTCTATGTAAATGTGGTGTGTACATAACTGGTGGTCAATTCCTTTCATATCAAGGTAGTCCCATGCAAATGCTTCTTTATATTTCCTTAACATATGGATGAGCTTCGTTTCTTGTTCGGATGTGAGGTTGGCATTAAGGTTTAAGGTTTTTCCAGGTTCAATTTACACAATTTTACTATTTGCAACAGAAGTGATAGGGATTGTATGATCATGTGTATCTTTCAGAGGGTCTTCTTCTAATTCGTTATCAAATGCTACTTTTATCATATGACATTGGGTATGAGATGTGAGTTGAGTTTGACTAATGAAATTATTCATGGAATCATCTTCTGTTTGGTCTTTGAACTCAAGTGCTTCTTGTATAGTTAATGGAGATCTAATGTTATTAGTAAGATATGATACAGGGTGCCTATTAGTTTTGACTATTGTGACACTTGGCTATGCTGGGGGATATAGCACTAAATTCTTGATATCTGCTCCCCTGGTTATGATCATATTGCCTTGCTGACAACCAATATAGGCATCGGCAGTGGCGAGCCAAGGTATTCCTAAGATCAATGGATGTCCATCAAGTCGAGTTTTAGGATTTATTATCAGAAAATCAGTTGGATATTCCTAGGAGTCAACCGAGACCATGACATCATGTAGTATACCTTCTAGCCTAACCACAAATCGTCAGCCAATTCTAACAAAGCGGAGGTGGGTTCTACAGATGTAATGCCTAGCTTTTGGCAAGTAGCAGTTGTTAAGATATCAATTGCAGCTCCAAGATCAACTAAGGCATTGGGCAGGGTCTGACCATAAATTTGGATAGTTACTATTGGGTTTCTTGGGTCTTCGTATTTAATGGGTGTTTTTTTTCCTGATAATAAGTCAGATAAAGTGCAGACTACCTGAACTCTTGGATTATTTGTTATATTCCTCCTTGGTCTTCTTATACACAATTCTTTAATAGTTTTTGCATATATCACGATGTCTTGAATGGCTTGGAGGAATGGAATTTTTATGTACAAATTTTGTAATTCTCCCAGAATGTCTAAATCAAGTTGTTGTATAGGTCGAGGTATGACTAATCGTTCTGGGAACGGGGGAGAGGATGTGGTTGCTTGATTATGAGTTTGTTGTTTATTCACATCCTCTTTATGTGATAGATGTTCTCTAGATAACTAATCTTCAGTCTGAACTGTTTTATTTTCCTCAGTTTGAATAATACGCCCAGATCTTAACTGAAGATCATTACACTCCCTCAAATCAGGTCGTTCTTCCGGTGTTTCTAGGATTTGGAGAGATTGGACCAGTCTGTTATTTGGGTTGGGGTTGGGTTGGGCTAGGAGTTGCGGTCTCAGATTAGACTGGGGATTTTGCTGTAAAGTTGGCAGTGTAGGTTGAGGGAGAGGGATATTTCCTACTGGCTGATGTGTTGGTCTCTGCCAGTTTGTCTGCCAGGCTGAGCTCTATGAAGTAGGGGGAGTCCATTATGATGGGTATGGGTTGTTTTGCCAATATGGTGGGGGATAAGGAGGATTCGACCAACCAGATTGGCTTGCCTGATTTAGCCACGGGTTTGCAGAAGGAAATGACTGTGGTGACTAGTTTGGAAATGGACGCTGAAATTGACTTTTCCATGTATTATACTGTTGATCATTATACTCCGGAGACTGAAAAGAAGAAGCTGGGTCTGGAAACATATCAGTTTGTCGTGGCTGCCACTGACGGCACTGGTTGAGCAAATACACTGCTTCTGGCTCTTCTTCTGCCTCCTTATATACTGCTTTCAGTCCAGGTAGTGAGGGACATATTTCCGTAGAGTGATCTCTTGTACAGATGGTGCATGTTTGGACTGCATCTAGTGGACACTCCTTATGGCTATGCTTCTTCCTGCATCTGAGGCAGAAGATTTCCAAATTATGTTCTGCCTCCATTTGCTTCTACTTGGCCTGCAAAATATCCAATTGTGTAGTCAGTGTCCCTAGTATATCAGTTTTAAAATTTTCTAATAAATTCCAATTTCTACACGTATTACTCCTTCTGATGAGATTTTATTCTCTCTTACAAACCGATCATGTTCCTCCGATTTGATTCGTGTACTGCCTCTTGAACTCCTGATACATAAATCAATTATGTCAGCAAAACTTTCCTGATAAATATCCCCTTTTCCCATAATGTTTAA
>APFE030032762.1:0-11288 GCA_000404065.3 Pinus taeda | reverse complement strand
CAGTTGGTTCTGTTATGATCATCTTGACTTTAATTTTGTTGGGTTGTTTGCTCTCTTTTGTTTTGCTAGGTGCAGAGACATCAATGGTCCTTGTTCTCAACTTATATTGTTTGTGCACCTCATACACAGCAGAATCATAACCTTGTTTAAAATCAAAAGATTCTCTAGTTTTAGTCTAAAATTGATTGACATCTTGGTAGTCCTGGTCTTCTTGAGTCAGAAAAATTTGTTTCTCACTTTTTGAATCTATCAAGTTCATGTGAGTCTCCTCTGTTGGCTCACTGGATGTGGACGCTTCCACATAGTTTTCTTGGAAAGGAGGCCTAATATCATGGTCGTGACTAGCCCTTCCAACGTTTGGGTTTTGAATTTTTCTGAGATTTGGGTTCCTTATGGCATTGGGCTGTTGTCCTTCCCACGATATTTTCCTCTCAACATTCTCTACTCTGTCTCCCAGCCTATGGATGCCACTGATAATAGCATCTGTCTTCTGGTCGAAGGTTGAGGGTTCTTCCTTGAAGGTGGTTCTTCTCTCAGTTCTGGCTCTGTTCCTTTTGGCAATTAGATTTGCCTCCACACTAATAGCAACATTTTGCATTTCTGCAAGGCTTTGGGGGACTCTTTCCCTTAACTGATAATCCATTTCAACATCAAAACCATCAGGGAATTTGTACAGGGCAAGATTAGGTGGGGGTCTCAAGTTCTGTGGTATTGCATTATAAACATTATTGAACCTTGCACAATAGTCCAAGATAGTCTCCTGAGGGCCTCTTTTGATGTTGTCATACTCAGATAGTATGTGCAGGGGGTCTTTCTTTCTCTCCCATATATTGATAAACGACTGGTATAAGGCTTCTCGGTCTCCTATGGAACTGGTTGGGAGTGCTCTAAACCAAGTCCTAACATCGCCTGTTAAACTCTGCACAAATATTTTCATTCTCACACTATCATCGTCAATTTCATAGCTCTTGAAGTAGTCCTGCATTTTCTTTGTATGCTGAAGGGCTGTGCAGGCATTTGTGCCATCAAAATATGTTATTTTTGTCTGGTAATCTTGAGGCATAGCCCCGGGATTACTAGGCAGGTGTAAAGGTGCATATCTGTTAGCCATGTTGACAAGGATAAGTGGAAAAACTAGGGAAACTGGGATAACAGGCACAACCAGAGTAAAAGGAGTAGTAGTGGCTGTATTTGCAGTGAATGGATGAGTAGAAGACATACCTGGAGAAGTGGATGAGGAACAAGGGGAACTTGGGGTTGACCGAAATAGGACTTTGATAGGGGTTGGAACACAGCTTGGCCAGATTGTTTCAGGACTAGAAGCAGTAGGGTCTTCTTGTTGCTCTTGTTTTCGAAGGATCTTAGGAATTATATTGGGGTTTTCAAAAATAGCTGGGCGATTTGGGTCTGGATTTGACCTTGTATAGTGTGGATTTCTCTTGGGAGCCAGCTTCTAGTTTGTTTTTCAAGAATTTTTCTAAGAACATAGGTCAACCGAGACTTTTACAGGTCAGTTTCTTCCTCTGCAGAGCTTCAGATTGGTCTGCGAAATTATCTGAGGAAGTTCCCCAGCGGAGTCGCCATTATGTTATCGCTCAGGTTGTCCCTAAGCTCCTGAAGCAATACGGCCGAGGTAACCGCAAACCAATGTTTGGATTGCATGTTCTAGCCCACTTGCAATCAGAGAGGGCTCTCTCTTAATGATTTAGCTTTGTTGATGATGATTTTAGGCTAGCTATTGGGTTCAATGGGTTTTGTTTAAATTTGGATGGAGTTTGAATGGAAGGAAGTTACATTTAAGCAGAGAGGCACACATAGGGTGATAAGTTTCAAACCATTGGGCATGGAATCATGGATTAAGGCTTGCTGTTGCGTTTTCTTGGTCATAAGAGGATTATAGAGCAGGATAGCTACACATGAAACAATACCAATTACTGAAAAAGATGGGATGAAAGTCAGAGATGAAAGGCAATTAAGAATCTTTCATCAGCTAACAGAGAAGGGAGGTGAATGAATGGTTATCTAGGAGCAATTAAGAATTCCTGACTAACATTCATATGTGAAAGAAACAGTGTAAACATGATCATTTAAGTATGCATGTTCATAATTATTCCTGATGAAAACATGTGGAAATCACAGAAATTGAGCATCGGGTACTGCCAAGCAAATCCTAAACTATTCTTCCTTTTTGTAATTTTAGATGGTGAAACATAGATGATAAAAACGAAGATGAAATACTAAACAGATTTAAGGAACACTTATTGAACCATGTAAAAGCACAAGAATTCCATAGTCACTCTTCGGCCAATTAAACACAGTACATAGTTCATTCTCCAAGCTCTTAAGAAATCTTTGATTATAGAAATTATCACATATACAGTGTGAGTCTCTGCTCAAGCAAAACATCAAACCAACAAAGACCAACCCTTATTTCATTTTTCAGGGTGGTATATATAGGTAAAATATCTAAAAGTACTTATTACAACCAACCTAAACAGGTTTACGGGAAAAAATCTTTCTAAAACCTAACTTATGCTGGAATTAAATGCAAGTAAGTCTTCTTTGGGCTGCGCCAGGGGCAGCTGGATCAAAGTGAGTTGATGTGGTGTCCTCTGTGACTTGGTGCAGTGCTCCTGTAATAACTGGGCATTGAGTTCCGGTCCATTGATCTTCTGTGAGTTTTAATGTGCAGTAATTCGTGCTGGTGAGCTTTGAATGGTTCCTTAACTGCTCCTTGACTTTCAAGGTTTTTCTTTTAATGCTTCATTCGCCTCGAGCCCTGAGAAGATCTTCACTGATACACTTCTTCGCAACACTGATACTCTTTGACATGGTTTTTTGGCTTCACATCTGCTCTGATACTCTTTAATCTCTGAACCGGGTCTCTCTCTGTTTTCTGATACGTTAAATTTTGCAAAATCGGGCCTTTTCTGCCTTTTTGGTGCAAATATGGCTGAGGAATCAAAATATTCCCCAAAGATTCCCCAATATGGCCCATTTCCCGTAGTGCTAATTGCGCATCGAAAACTGCCCCTGTTTCTCATTCCAAGCTTCCGAAGCTTGATTTTTGCACTTGCATGTTTTTTCAGCTACTGACGTTAGCATGACATCAGTGGTACAGCGGGTGACGTCAGCATGAAGTCAGCTGTGGGGCCCTCTGGTACGGTGATGAGGTCAGCAGGGTGACGTGGCAGTATGGCGGGGTGGTGTCAGCAAGGCGCAGGCAGGAAGGGGTGGGGTGGAAGCGACGTGGAAGGGTGACGCGGCACTCATGTCATGCAAGGGGAGGGTGGTTTTTGGATCGCATCGGACTGCTTGTGGTACGGAGGCGGTATTCGTCAAGGGTAGCCCGATGCAATGGGATGCCGCCAGCTGTCTTGGTGTACGACAGTAAAATCGTCGACCATCAGGTGCTAACTAACACTCACAAATGGGTGCCCGATATGCATGAGGGCCGTCGGATCTGGGAGGGCTGATCCGACGGCGGACGGGAAGAGAAGATGCACGGGTTTTAGTGAAACAACGTGCGAGTTAAGCTTTAATATTTGCAGCCGCGGGTGGGTTTGGACTTTAGGTTAACGATTGATATGTTTCAACGCTTTGGTTTTTTTTATTAATCAAACATTAATAAATCCCAAAAATGCAATGTGCGGGGTTGGTTAAAGCTTTTGGAGGGGGTTTTTTATGTTTTGGAAGGAGTCCAAACACCTTGGAGGGGAAATTTATGCAGAGATGAAGGTTCTTACTAAGATCCAGGTGAACTTAGTAATTCCCAAGGGGATATTTATTGTTATGTTTCAACCAGAGGGAGGGGATATTTACATAGGGGTATTATTACCATAGTTTTAGTAGGGGGAAGGGAAATAGGTAGGGATTTACATAATAATGTCAGGAGTTAATATGAAAATGACTAGAAAGCGCTAAGTCTCAAATAACTTAGGCTTTAAAGTGGAGATAGAACTTTGTAGAGAAAATATGGACCCTCCTTGAGTAAAGCAGATCTTTACCAAGGCAAATGATATGGAAAATGATGCAACTAAGAGATATCAAGCAGATCTTGACCTCTTTATGGGAAGTTAGTAAATGATTTAGGGAAGAGGAAGAAGGGGAAGTTAGTCATGCCTCGCTTGAAATCCTTCAAATGGGAACTTCCTGCTAACTGTGATCTGGATAAATATAACACTTGAAAATGTGGAGTTGATCACAAATCAACATTCTGCAACCTCAAAATTACCTACCCAGCCTACTTACATAACATTTTTTCTTCTTTTAGTTTGGGTGCACTTAGACTTGCAGACCCAGCTTTTCAAATTTTTTTTTTCCTGTCCTCCTATCTACAAACTACCCTTATTTCTTCCAAGGGCCCAGATTAAGCAGTTGGGCTCCTTTGATTCTCTACCTATCTAAGAATCTGCCAAGATTGAGCCGTTTGGATAGATTATTCATTCTCTATATTCTAAAACAGGAAATTGAAACCTAGGGAGACCAAGATTAAGCTATTTGGACCTCCCTTTAGCTGAGAATTCTAAAAAAATGGAAAAACTCTTCAAAATTGGAATGCAGCAGATGAACTTTGACTAGCACACTTTCATGGCCTCTTTCTTTGGTGTCTGTTAGCAAATATGGAGCATTGCAGCATGCAAAGTATGAAATATTTGGCCTGTAAAAATGTCAATCATGAAATATTAGTAACCTGCCGCAGCAGGAGGCTAACAGATATATGCTCAGGTTCATGATTGCTTAGTTTTCATAGCTATTTCACATGATTTCATTGCAAATAAACTTTTGTTAATTTTCTTTGTTGTTATTTAGGTCAGATTAGGTTAAAGTATCTAGGTCCTTGATTTTCGTAGTCTTTGTTTGTACAGTTTGAGAAATAACTTGCAGAGCACCTATAATACCTCTCTATCTACCCGTACTCCATCAATCCCACCTGCTCCATCCTCTGACTCAGATTCTTGCCTTAAATTTGCCACATTCTCTCTCTTTGCCCTAATTTCCATATTTTTGTGCAACATTGCTCTACCCCTCCTTGAACAAATCCAACCATCCTCATCACTCCTCAACTCCATCCACCAAGTCCTAGACCTCCTCATACCCTTATTTCACCTCCATGCCCACTTCTTCACCTTTATTCCTCCGTCAACCCTCCAAAATTCCCTTTCAGAACATCCTGTAGAACGTTCTGTAAAAATTACAGAACATCCTGTAGAACCCCTACAGACTTCCTGTAGAAGCTCACGAAAGCGGTTTCTTGATACTCGAACACTGTGAAACTCTCTGGAAGGGTGTTAGGGACCCCTTAGGCCCTCTTCTCACCTTCCCAACCTCCTACAAGCACCTCACCAGTTCCATTCCTCACCTCACCTCTGCATAGTTAAAAATAGTTAAAGCACACACATGATAATTCTGACAACTTATTCAAAAATACAAAAAGATGTTTTTCCAGATTTTACTGTAGAAGTAGCTTAGACACATGCATTTTACCTTGCTAGAAGTCAATGGCATCTCTTTCACTATCTTTCATCCTCTTTCTTGCATCAGTATGGCTAGCTAGTAGAATTAGGGTTTGCTATGGTTTGCATTCCCTTTCAGCTTTTCAGTTTCTTTCTGCAAGTAGATTAGCCTCCTTTGAGTTACCTTTCATCCATCAATGAAAAAGCTTCTTCTAAGAACTCATAGAAATTGGCTTAAGCTCCTAGTGGACTTGTGCCAGCTGACCAAGTGACAGCTACGGCAAGAGCTAGTACTTGTGCATACAGCACTGTCACTTCCAAGTTTGTTACGAACTACCGGGTTGATGAAAGTAAAGATGGGAGTCCCAGGAGTTGTAGCATTATTGCTACAATGCTGGAGTCCACCATCTTTTTGGTGCCATTGTCAGGGAACCGTCAGAGTATTTTTGATTGCTGCTTTTCTTCTATTTTCTAATACAACCTTCTGCTAAGTAGTTTATTTCATTTCCATTCTGCAATTTCATTTCCGCAAAAGTATACTAGACATTTCCTGCTTTCCTAGACTAGCATTTCAATTCTGCAAGAGTATATTAGCATTTCAATTCCGCAATTTCAATTCTACAAGTGTAGATTAGCATTTCAATTCCACAATTTCAATTCTGCAAGCGTAGCTTAGCATTTCATTCCTGCAATTTCATTTCAGCAAGATAGATTTTAGTTAGTTGCAGTTCAATCTATTTCAGTTTTGCAGGTACAAGAAGAAAAAAGAACAAAAGCAAGCAAAAATCTTTCATTTCATGCCTCGTAGGAACAAAGACAATACCAAAAAATTCTTACCCAACACCCCCACCACATCCTTGAGTCACCCTTCTCTCTTCTTTGGTGGCAGTGATCCAGAAGACCTATAAGTGAACCTCCAAAGATATACGAAGATCATACAACAGAAGAAGAGAAAGAGAACATCCCTCTTGAGACCATGGCTGAACACAAAAATAGTATAGGAGATGAGGAGAGAATAGAAGGTGCCTTTCCCATCTGAGAGATCAATGGGGACATGAAAATGAAGACATAAGTCCCTCAGCCTTACCTCACTTCCATGGGTTGACCACTGAAGACCCTGATACCTTCCTGTTTGAGTTTGTTGTCCTTTGTTGAACTTATGGCTATGCCGAGGATGGGAAAAAGTTGAAACTCTTTCCTTCTACCCTCAAGGATGCAGCTCTACATTGGTTCATGGGGTTACCTAGAAATAGTATCACAACTTGGGCTCAGATGCAGCAAGCCTTTAACAACAAATACCGGGACTACAATAGGTCAAAAGAGACAAAGGGAGAGATCTCTCGGATGACCATGGGAAGTGATGAGTCTTTAGAAGATTATGAGGAAAGGTTCCATCTTAGTTATAAAAGGGCCAAGTGCACACTTGACCCTAAACCTCTAAAGTTGGTTCTGCCCCGAGGAGTCTCTGAAGGCCTTCCAGATACCCTCCATTTTCTAGCTGGAGGATACATATACCAACTACCTTATGAGGACATAAAGACTGTGTTTAGAAACCATTCTAGGGCAGCCTGAAAAAAAGGTAGGGGGAATCCACTTTCAGCTAGTGCCACCTCCTCCAAGCATGAGTTTTCTAATCAGATGGAAGACCTCAAAAGTGAGATGAGATAGACCATTGCCATGCAACTTGATACTTTCTGAATCCAACAAAAGAAAGAGGAAGCTGAGAGGGCCTTGGCCATTTTCTGTCCCAGATGTACAAGGAAGTACCCTAAGAACGAGTGTCTATTGCACTCAGTAGAGGTATGTTTCGTTTGTGAGGAAGACCACCCCATAAACCAATGCCCAACCTTACACGGATTAAAAGCCATGTACCAAGGGACTGAGGCAGCCACTAAACCACTCTACTTCCTCAACCAAAGGAGGCTGCATGGGCCCAGACCTTACCAGCAGGGGATGCAAGGGACATCCCAAGCTTATTATAGACCCAACCAATCCACTCATATACCTTTTTGGGGTCCCCCTGCTCATCCTTCCTGGTCCTCACCTCCTCCGTGGTCTTATCCATCTCAATACCATACTCAACCTACTGCTCATTCGTTTCACTCACATGTCCAGCCACAACCTCAGTGGAATGCACCTCAGCCAGAGTGGAGGCCCCAATACAAATCTCTTCCCACCATTTTGCCTCCACCACCTACTTAACCACAACCATTACCTCCTGCTCCTCCAAGACAACCCAAGATGTCTGCTCAACCGAATCTGAACCCCAACAACAGATAGGCCCAGCAGTTATACACTACGGAGACAACATGCCCTACCTATGATGTGGAGATCCAGGAGATCAACCTGCGATCTGGAAAGGTCCTTCCAGACCGCCAACCTCCTCCCTCGGAGGATGAGGAAGAGAAATAGGAAAGTGAACCCAAAGCCATTCCACCCTTTCCTGAGCAGCTAACAGTAACCACGCAACCAAACCTAGAGGAGACTGAACTTCTGGGAGAATTTAAGCAGTTGTGTGTGAAAATACCACTTCTCCATGTCATAAAAGATGTACTAATATACAACAAATTGATCAAGGAGAAGTGTTTTAGGCACCCAGGCAGGCACAAGAGAGATGCTCCGACTATCAATGTCATAGGACAACTATCTAATCTAATGTTGGGGCAAGTAATCTGTCCAAAATATTTGGACCCTGGGAGTCCTGTAGTTGATGTCCACATCAATGGCACCATAATCCCCCACACCTTGATTGATCTAGGGGCTGCCATTAATGTGATGACCAGGGACACTATGCTTAAACACAACCTTCAGAGTTCCTTAAGAAAGACTTCGACAGTACTGCAGTTAGCAAACTGCTCCACCGTGACTCCTGGAGGGATTGTGGAAGATGTCCTGGTCTCTGTTGACTCTTGGGAGTACCCTGCGGACTTCTTGGTCCTTCAGCCAAAGGAAAAACTCACTGGATACCCCCTCATTTTGGGAAGGCCTTGGTTAGCTGCTGCAGATGCTTACATCAGTTGTCGAGCTGGGAGCATGACAATCAAGAATGGTCCTATGTCCAAGCAACTAGTCCTATACCCTCCTGCCCAACCTCTGTTAGAACATGACTTACCACTCTAGTTGGAAGAGGGAGATGAGGATGAGGTCTACTCTGTACCATTGTGCGCAATGGAAGCCACCAGGGGAGGCCCTCAAACTGAGGATGACTTGATTGAGAATTTGATTCAAAATCTACCTCTCAGTGCACTGTCATTAGAGGAGTTGGTGGAAGGTACCCAAGCCAATGCTTTAGTGGACCTATATGTGGCTGATCCGACCTCTCTGAGAGTTAAGAATGTGGAATTTGGCCCTAAAAGAACGTTAAAGATCAGCTCATCCCTATCTCCCTCCCAGGAGAAGGAGCTGTGTAGCTTATTGAACCATCATTTGGATGCTTTCGCTTGGAGATATAAGGAGATGAAAGGAGTCCACCCTTCAGTCTGTACCCATCACATTTATATCAAGGAGGATTGTAAACCAGTCCGGCAGCCTCAGAGGAGAATGAATCTAGCCCTTAAAGACATTTTCAAGGAAGAATTGCAAAAGTTGTTGGATGCAGGATTCATCTACCCCATCTCTGGCAATGAGTGGGTCTCACCTCTGGTGCTTGTGCCCAAGAAAAAAGGGAAGTGGAGAATCTGTGTAGATTACTGAGAACTTAACGAAGCCACCAAGAAGGACCATTTCCCTTTGCCTTTCATAGATCAAGTGTTGGATGGACTGGCAGGGAAGAAGTTCTTCTCTTTCCTAGATGGGTTCAGCGGCTATAATCAAATCCAAATCAACCCAGAGGACCAAGATAAGACCACCTTCACTTGTCCATGGGGTACCTTTGCCTACCAGGTCCTTCCCTTTGGGCTATGCAATGCTCCTCCCACTTTCCAGAGAGCAATATTGAGCATATTTGCGAAACTGGTTCATGATTCGGTGGAAATTTATATGGATGACTTTACTCCTTATGGCTCTAACTTCCAAGAAGCATTGACTAACCTGGGAAAAGTTTTAACCAAGTGTATTGAGATGAACCTGTCCCTCAGTCCTGAAAAATGTTAATTCCTGATGACTGAAGGGACCGTGCTAGGTCATACGATTTCTCAGCAAGGATTACAGGTGGATCCTAACAAGATTGCTATCATCCAAAAGGTTCCACCTCCTTAAAAGGTAAGAGATGTTTGGAGTTTTCTAGGCTTAGTAGGATATTATAGGAGATTCATTAAGGATTTCAGTAAGCTAGCCTCACCGTTGTTTGGCCTCGTAGGGAAAGATGTTGAGTTTAAATGGGCTGATGACTGTCAAAGGGCTCTCGATGAATTGAAAGATAAGTTGGTGTCCGCCCCGATCTTGAGAAGTCCAAACTGGGCCCTACCTTTCCACATCCACACCAATGACTCGAACAAAGCCATAGGGGCAGCTTTAGGACAAGTTGAGGAGAAAATACCATATGCCATATACTTTGTCAGCAAAAACCTGTCCAAGGCAGAAATGAACTATACTGTAACCGAGAAAGAGTTCCTGGCTGTAGTCCATTCCCTAAACAAGTTCAGACACTACATCACTGGTTATCAAACATTCATACACACTGATCATGTTGCGATTAGATATTTAATGAATAAGACTGATGTAAATGCTCGTATTATTAGATGGTTACTTTTGTTACAACAATTTGATTTGACCATTGTCGACAAGCCAGGTAAGGAAAATGTTGTTGCTGACTTCATGTCTAGATTGGATTTGCCTGTAGGTGAAGAAGGGATAGTGGATGACCGGATGCCAGATGAACACCTATTTGCTATCTCAGTACTCTCTCCATGGTTTTCTGATATAGCAAATTACTTGGTCTCAGCACAGTTCCCTTCACACCTATCTTAAAAGGAGAAGAGCATAATTGTGAGGAAGAGTGCCCCATTCACTTGGATCCGGGGCAACCTGCTTAAACTTGGCCTAGATCAGATCTTGAGGCATTGTGTTAGGGAGGAGCAAGTCTTTGACATCCTCCTAACCTGTCATGATGGGTCCTGTGGAGGCCACTTTGCAGCAAAAAGGACTGCCTCCAAAATTCTACAGGCAAGCTACTATTGGCCTGCTCTTCATCAAGATGTCAGAAGATACATCAGCCAGTGTGACCGATGTCGGAGGATGGGGAAACCGAATCCAAGGGATGAAATGCCCCTCCAACCTCAAGTGACCTTCGAGCCATTTGAGAAGTGGGGCATGGATTTTGTGGGTCCTATCAACCCTCCTTCAAAGCAAAGGTCTTACATCATTGTGTTCACCAACTACCTGACAAAGTGGGTAGAAACAAAGGCAATCAAGGTAGCGACAGAAGAAAAAGTGGTTGAGTTTTTAAGGGAAAATATCTTCTACAAGTTTGGCTACCAAAGAGAGTTAGTCACCGATCAAGGAAGCCAGTTCACCTCTAACCTGATTGAAGACCTGCTCGCTCATCACAAGATCAAGCACAGAACTTCCACCCCATATCACCCACAAGAAAATGGGCAGGTGGAAGTCACTAATAGAGCATTGGAAGAGATTTTGACTAAGGTGGTGAGCAGCAACATAAAGGATTGGGCAGATCGCCTGGTTGAGGCCACCTGGGCCTACAACACCACTTGGAAAACTACAACAGGTTTCACACCTTATGAGCTGGTCTACAGGAAGAAAGCTCTGCTATCCATAGAATTCAAGTATAACACATTGAGGGTGGCAGCTCAGCTGGACCTAGATCTCAGCCATGCACAACATGAAAGATTACTGCAGCTGAATGGATTAGATGAACAAAAAATGCAGGCCCTC
>APFE030032758.1:92250-111407 GCA_000404065.3 Pinus taeda | reverse complement strand
TTATCAAAAATGGAATAGTAAATGGGCACCATAAAGCCATTGCAGATTTGATACAGGTGGTTTTTGTAAGAAGACTTCCACAATTTTTGGTGATATATATGAATGGGCGAGGGGTCCTGTGCAGTCCACCTCCAACCGAGAATAGGAAATTCGGAATTGAAACATAATGTGTCTAAGATATATGCACTATAGTAAAATGGGGGGATTTTCCTTTCAGTGACCACAGTCTTATTTCTAAAATCACGAACAACTATTGCTAGTTTATCTGACAGAATAGTAGCCCAATCCATAATTATACTGTTTACTGCTGCCTCCATAAGAGGAACCATTTCTATGGTAAAACTAGCAGAGTCGTGCAATCCCCGTAGCCTACACATCATTATACCCGCATAACAATAAGGAGAAGCCAAAGAATCAACCGAATACTTACCGGAAGATTCGTGTTTGTGCTTGTTTGGATTTTGTCTCCAATCCTTGATGGGTTCGGATTCAATTTCATTTTCGCTTGCAAACTTCTCCAGGAAATCCTTGTTATATATTTTCTCTGTCTCGGGCAAATGATACATTTGCCTTAGGTCATCTGCTTTGAATGATCCGAAAATCCTCCCATCTCTGGTGCTGAAAGTTCTGTCCAAGATTGGGATTTCTTCAATCGCCCATCGCACAATGTCTGTGTATGGGAGAATTTTCTCCCTGGCTGCTATTCTGTGAAGGAAAGAGTCGGCTAAATCTTTGAGAGTACAATCAGACTTCCGTAGTAAATCCGCGCCAGCTTCTGTTACCGTCTTTTGTGGTTTCTCGGCTTCAATTAAGTCGTAAGTGCCTTGCCAAGTAACTCTGGTGAGACCCGTGCATGTAGTATCAGATATTAGGCCTTTCTTCTTGTTTACAGCAGCTTGTCCTGTGACTGGTGGAGCGGAAGCACTTGCAGTCTTCTTTGATTTCTTTCCCATCATGCTCAAACTCCTGTCTATGAATGAATTCTGCACAGAGAGGCAATTGCGCGTAATACAGAGAGATAACAATGAAAGCTTGCAAGTGACAATAACATATGAATAGGTGCGCAATAAGATATTCAGCTTTTAAAACGGGCACGGAGACAATCCATAGAAAGATTTTAAGACATGATCCCATTAATTGGCCGTATAAAACCTGTCATCTTTTAAATGCCCATTAAATCGTTATTCGGGCGAATAATCCATTTAAGCATGCAATGGACGTTTTGGCGGCTGAGCGCAAGTGATGAAGCTTTAAATATGAATGAATTGAGCTATCCCATCACTTTAACGGCTTTTTTTTTTTATTGAAAACTGCGCTTTATCGCATCGCATCGGGTGTATGACAAGCGCGCCTTAACGATGAGTATTGGATACCGCCGATCGCCGAATGCGATATCGCTTCGGCGAAAAGTTGTGAGCGCATCAAGACTTAAGTGTAAATAAACCGCCGATCGCCGAACGCCGATTGCGCATTGCATCGGGGCGAAATGGTATAGGGCGCTTTGAGGCGTGCATTGGATATTGCCGATCGCCGATTGCGATATCGCATCGGCGGAAAGCTTTGTGCCACTTATGTATAATTCTTATGTCATTGCGATATGCGATCTTGCGATCGCTTTATCGCAATGACCAAGATTCATTTTATTTCTTTAAAAGGTTATCGTTCAAAAAGGGTTTTATAAACACATTCATTTGATTATCGGACTTTTTGAACAATAAAAGTATTGATATCAATTTTACTTTAAAGGGACCCATTTCATATGTTATTGTTTTATGAATAAAAATGATATGAAATGGGGGGTTGTTTGTAGAGCACAACAGAAGGATATCTTCGTTGCTTTGTATCTGATAAACAGACACAATGGGTCAAATGGTTGCCTCTAACTGAATGGTGGTATAACACTTCCTTCCATATTGCAGCAAAAATGACCCTATTTATGGCACTTTATGGATATCATCCACCATCCATCACATCATAGTTAAGAGAAAATTCTAAGGTTCAAGTAGTGGAACATCAAATCGAGCATCAACAACAAGTTCTGCAACTCTTAAAGGATAACCTCACGTTGGTGCAGAATAGAATGAAACAACAGGCAGATCAACGTCGCATCAAAATAAGTTTTCCTGTAGGTGACTGGGTATTCCTCCCACTACAACCATATAAACAAATGTACCTCAAGCAAGCTAAGAAGGATAATAAATTATCACCAAAGTATTATGGTCTGTATAAGGTGTTGCAAAAGATTAGTACTATGGCATACAAATTGGAGCTTCCTGCAGCTTCTCGAGTGCACCCAGTTTTCCATGTTTCATGTTTAAAGAAGGTTATAGGTGACAAGCTCCCAGTTCAAACAATATTTCCAGAACTTGACAAGGAAGGAAAAATAATATTGGAACCGGAAGCAATCACAGAAACAAGAACTCGACAACTACAAAATCGATCAATTTCGGAGTATCTCATCAAGTGAAAGAACTTATCCGCTGAAGATTCCACATGGGAGGATGAGAATTTTATACAGAAGCATCCAAAACTTCTCAAGTGTTGAGGACAACGCTTTTCGGAAGGAGAGGGGCATGTTAGGCCCTTATAATACTAGTGATTCCCCCATTACTATTGTCATTGTATCCCTTATTGTTATTATTGTGCCCCCATTGTCCCCAAATCATTATTAGTGTGCCCCATAGAAACCCACTATCATTATTTGTGTGCCCTTATGTTATTACTGTTATGTCGGCTTGATTTCATTGTGACACCTTAGACTCCTATATATAGAAGGGAGGTTTAGTCATTTGTATCATCCAAGAATTGTTCATTTGTGTAATGTAAAGGAGGTTTCCCCCTCGAAGAGGCTGAATTCTAAGGCATTGATTTATCTTTTCTATCTTTTTGTGAGCGGGTTTCCTAACATAGTATCCTTCAAACAGAGGTGTCTTGCACCCTTCATGCTGATATGTTTCTATGAGGCAAACTATGTCTCTATCTTCCACAATAGGCCCTAAGCCAGGTCCTCGTCTCCATGGGTGACCTCTACAGTTCCAACAAACTAATCTCAAGGAAACCTGGGTATGACTTGATTGCTATTTATTTTGACATGCAAGACTCACATTTGAGTCTTTGTCCCTGATTTCCCATACTGACCTTGCTTCATGATTTCCTTTTGAAGAGTTTGTTGCCTCTTCTTTATTACCATCTTGCTTCTCTATTTTGGAAAGAGGTCCAAATCGCGCGATCACATCTTTTCCTTTATAAATGCATGCTCTCTTGCCTTCATCTCTTGCTTCCCTAACCTTTGAAAAGTGAGAACCCCTCAAGAGATGCTTCTTGCTCAGAATGATATATTTATCACACAAGCTAGGCATGATGAATTTTATGGGTCTGGTTCTCTCACTGTTAAACTTACCCACCCTCCATGCTTGGCATATTTGTCCTTGCCATAACAACTTGTCTTTCAAGAAGTCTCTTGCAAGGTCAAGAGTACATTTATTTTTCCCATAGCCTTTCATCCCTTCAATAATTATGTTTGTTGCCCTATTTTGTCTTTCCTTGTCTTCTCTATCTTGCATGTTGTCAACCTGAATGTTTGTTTCTCCTTCCTTATTAGCAGAATTGCTAATAAATTAAGCCCAAGTTTTGGAAACTTTGGTGGAATCTCCTTTCCTTTCTCTTCATGGTTATCTATTTGGGCAATCATTTTCCCTTTATCCTGGGATGATTTCGCATTCACCACCTCTATACTTTCCACTACAGATTTCTTTATGTTTTACACATATGCCTTCATGCGTTTCCATTCTGTCTTCCCTATCAAGAGGGCTTCCAGTAGCAATGCCACTTGTTCTTTTAAAACTTTATTGCTTTATACTAAAGCCTTGTTCTCAGCTGTTATTATATGAATTTTGTGATCTCTTTCCTACTCTTTAGCTTCTAAAACCTCCAACCTTTGTTTTGCATTTAACATTTCTTTCACATAAAGATCAGATGATTAGGTGAGAGGTGTGGATGTGGGACTATATAAGGCAGAATCATCAATGACTTTTCCTTTGGACTTCTTGCTACCACGTGCTTGCAGAGGGGACTTGTTTGAGTGCTTCTTTCCTTGTCTACTCCCATTTTAGATCGTTTTTCCTTGTCTACTCCCATTTTAGACGGGCTAGTATTTGTTTTAAAATGCCCCGATATTTTTTGGCATTTACCCAAACCCACTTCCCAGCTTTGGCGGATGAGGCAATTTTCACTTGTCCTAAATCATTTGTTTCCACATGTTCTGAAATTTCTTGTCTCGTTGTCATGTTTGAATGCTTTTTCCATCCAACCTGTTTCAAGAAAGATGTAGGTCTATAAAATTCCAAAATTACTTCGCACTGCTCCCTGCTATTCAGGGTATTGTTGCTCGATACTTCTACTGCATAAAAACTCCCTACTCTCACATTTAAAAAAAAAAGAAAAACTTAATATTTAAATTATAAATTAAATTTCACTTTAAACTCTCCTTCGAAAATTAAGTTTTATTTATTTGAATAATAAAATATATAGCAAAAAGATTTTTTATAAAAATATATAAATTTTATTAGAAATTGAGTAAGGATTTTAAAAAAATTGACAAGTTTCCCATTTTCATGTTAAATTTGGGAGCTTAAAAGCTATGACATTTTAGCTCAACAAATTTGATCCTCTTTCGGCGCTTGGTAGATCTCAAGTTAAGATGGATCTAGGTTGGTTTAATTCGCCCCTTTAAATTGACTATATTCCACATGATTACTATGGGTCAATACCATGGATCATTTTTATTTTTATAGGGTTATTTTTATTTTTATTTTAGTTTCACTGAGTTAAAATGTTGACATTACATTATATTAATCGTCTTCTTCTTCTTCTTTTAATGTAATTTGACTTAATCAAAATGTTAAACATTACATTACAATATCTCTACCACACTAGATTGGAGAGTGCCTCTCCACGCAACATTTCTTTTCACTCTAAAAGAGGTTTGCATATCAAGAAATTTGATCCCTTTGGACCCTTGGTAGATCCATAGTTAAGATGGACCTAGATTAGTTTAATTTCTCCCTTTAAAGAAACTACATTCCACGTGAATACCATGAGCTATTTTTTATTTATTTATTTTTACCAAGTTAAAACATTATATTAAATTACATTAATATTTTTGTTTAATTTAATTTATTTTTTATGTAATTTAATTTAGTCAAAATATTAAACATTACATCACACACATCACTGTACCTCTGGGCACAATTATTTTTACAATAAATTTTATTATAATTCATATAAACTTGTTTATTTTTTAAATTATAATTATTATTTTTATACGTATTTTTTAAGCATTTTAACGAGTATAATTTTAAATTATTACAATTACAAAACGTGTAATTGGAAATGATTTCGAAGAAAACAGAAAAATAAAAATTTATATAATTTTTTTTACAACATTGTAGATTTTCAATATTAAACATTATCTTTTTCTAAATCACATTATATTTAGGTACATTGTTTTGAACATGAATGTATATTCGCAGTTTACCATCATTGAACAAAAGATTAAATAAACTTTTTAATAAAAAGGGCAATATGTCTTTTATCTTTATAATAATAAAGTTAAAAACTTGAAGTGTTAATATCTTTGAAAATGCAATAATATATATTAATAATAGTATAATACATTGCATAAATGAAAATGAAGTATTTCTTTGATTCAAGGTTATGATATTAGTGGGCAACATTTATATTAATATAAAAAAGTTTACCTCATGACCAAAATTAAATAGACTATAAAAAAAAAAGTTTACATCATAAATTTCCAATGACCAAAATTAATAGATATCTAGAAGATGAAGTCTTCCAATGACCAAAATTAATAGAAAGTTTACATTATAAATTTCCAATGACCAAAATTAATAGATATCTAGAAGATGAAGTTTTGAATGAGTAAGATAAAAATAAAAAATAAAAAATAAAAAATCTTATGATGGAGTCGGTCCCACCAATAACATAAAGTGATGAGAAAAACATTGACAATTTATAAGTAAGTACAATGATAATCATAAAATCTAGAAGAAAGAGATTTTTGTGGTGAAATACAAATATGTGAAAGGGAATCTATGAAATTAAAGTATTATATAATTAGTAATTGTATTCAAAGGTGTAAAGGAATGTCGAATAAGTCTTTTACACAAGTACAAAAAGTCTATTTTTGTAAAAAGGTGGAACTTTTTGAGCTTTGTAGTTATGCTCTTTTATAACTTTCGAATTTCTTTAGTCTCTCATGATATTGTGCTTCAAAATTTTCGATATCCACTAACAATCTAAATAATTAACAATTTCTTAAAACAAAATATTAAACTAAATCTAAATAAAACTTTGAATAAAATCTAAGAATAAAAATAAAAACTAATATAAAATTAAAATTAAATTAAAATAATTAACTAAAAGTAATTTTAAATAAAAAGTAATTTAAAATAATTCAAACTATAACCATTAATTTAAATAACTTAAACTATAATAAAATTCAAATTTATAGGCTAATATTATCATTCAAATAAAATTTTAAAACTATAAATAATAAAATCAGAAATCAACCTTACTAAATCAAAGCTATATACTTAAGCCTAAACAAAAATTAAAATAAATAAGCTAAACTAAATTAGTTTTTAACTATAACTAAAGAAAACACGTAATATAACTAAGCTAAACAAAATTAGTTTTTTAACTATAACTAAAGAAATCGAGTAATATAACTAAAATAAAGTAATTTAGATAAAATAAACTAACAAAAACTAAAATGGCTACCATAGATCAAAAACTAAAATAGCTATTAAAAGAGTCATGACATAAAATGAAAGGAAACTATGAAGTTCATATGATCGGAAGAGTTTATCACTAGTTTCATATTATCATCAAAGATATGTTGAATTCCAAGCTTTTCCAGTAACCCTTATACATCGTCTGCAGTAACCATGTCTTTGGCATCGCTGTCCAAAGTATTGCGTGTATATTCTATTTACAAAATGAGTGTTCGTTTGATTAATCCTACCTCCAGCCAAGTGGTATTTTCCAAGATCACTTATAATATGTGGGTATCTTGGATTCCAAAGTTCACGAAACTTAGTTTCTCATTATCTCAGAAACCCAAACATGAACATAAAATTTGTAGAAACTATAAAAAAATTCAACCCAACTCAAGGACATGGATACAATAATGCTCCAATACATAGACATGGCAGACACATTTGAAATTCCTGTTGTTCCAGTGCTCAAGTATGGTCGTTCTTAAAATCTGGAAAAAATGAGAAGGAAAAATAGTAGAAAAGCACGAGTGGACTTTGGCCACCTTTGCAAGTCGCCTTTGTCCACCAAGATAACGGTAAATGTTGGAGCTGAAAAGATCATCAAAGTAGCAAAGGGTTTGGCATCAGATAGAGCCAAAGAACCCATATTTTCTACCAAATTTTGCTAATATGGCAGTTGGAGGATAACTTATTTTAGAAACTAGAGAAATGAAGGTCAACGACTATGAAAGTAGTAAAGGTCTCCTATACTGAACAAATGTCAATTACAAAAGACCCAAAAATTATAAATATCAAAACATTCAATCAACTTTAATGTCATAAAATTTCATCCCGTGCAAGATAAATACACGTGCTATGAGCGTCAAAACATACAAACAGAGTATATCAATTAATCTTTGATTGTTTTCTTCGAAGGCTTGGTTGGAAATAGAAAAGGGACCACAAGAAATGCTCTGCAGATAGGTAGTTCATTTTGTTTTGAAACTATCATATCAAACAAATATAAACAATACACGGAAAGCAATTTGCTTCAATGGAAAATAAAATCGGATATATGATTACACATAAAGTTAAACAAATTTAAGAAACGAACTAGTTAGATAACTCCATAGCATACTTAAAATTCATCTATGTTTAACTAATGAAATTATTAATATAGATTCATAGCAAGCTTGGATCTATTAAGTTTCCAAGCTGATCAAAATAAAGAATGTAGTACAAACCTATATATTCCTTTAATTTATTAAATGCCCAACTTATTAAATACCCAACCAAATTAAATAATTGAGTACAAATCTCTCCACGCATCAAAGATCTAGTGTATATATATATATTATCAATTTTCTTTTTCCTATCTTCTACTATTAAGTAGCTCGAGGAATAAAAAAACTTCCATACAAACCTCTTTTCAATGTTATTCCCAATATCAGCGACCATTAGTGCAACAACTGTTAGTTGCTAAAAAAAGCAGTTCTCATATTCCCAGATTGATAGGGAAAATGGTTTGTATCTGTATGACTAGATAGGTGGGTCAAGTTCTCTTCAGTTTGATGATTTCGATTATTTATTCTGTTTATTTGAATAGGCATAATAAGCTGGAGCAAGCTCGATACCAGTTCCTATCATCAATGGTCGATGATGATGAAAGGGACATGGATTCTCTTTTGGCCTTTAGAGAGGCCATCACATTAGATGGTGGATCGTTGTCCTACTAGAAAACTGATAACTCAAAAAACGTATGCTCCTGGAATGGAATTTGGTGTCAAAGAAACACTGAAAGAATAGTTGCCATAATCCTTCCTAGATTAGGGTTGCAAGGCACCATTTTGCCATCTTTGGGTAGCCTCTCTTTATTGCGCACCTTCGATCTTTCTGGAAATTTATTGATAGGAAGAATTCTACCAAAGATTGGGCAGGCTAGAGTGCTGAGAAAACTTGACCTCAACTCTAATGAGTTGTCAGGTATTATTCCAACAACATTGTCTAATTGCACACAACTTCTATCAATCGATCTTTCAGGGAACAGTTTGAGAGGCATGATACCAACAGAATTTGGTCGTCTAATCAAGCTGGAACATCTGGGATTGTACTTAAATGATCTCACTGGAGGTATTTCAAATTCTCTGGGCAACTGCACATATCTTCAAGAATTGTGGATTCGAAACAACAATCTCAATGGTGCAATTCCTTCAGTTTGTGTCGGACATGCCTATCTAAATACAACTCTCTAAGTGCTGAGATACCTCCAACATTAGGCAACTGTACTCAACTATTGTCCATCTACTTTTATAGCAACCTCTTGAATGGAAGTATTCTATAGATAAAGACTTCGACTTTATTCTAAAACGCACTTGGCTCAGTCTGTCACCTATTAAGTGTGTGTTGACGGTGTTGGACCCACCAACATTCAGGGGATCTCCCCGGTAAGAAGTCCTAACAAAACCTCACACCGTTTGGTGTAGGAGTCCCATCCGGTATGTTGGCCTGGTTGCCATTATCTTAAAGATATGCCTTAGGTCTTGCTTGTCAGCACAAGAGAGTGGTATACTTAGTCTTCAAACATTGAGGTTCATGTGCCTGGTGAGTGCGTATTGTAATTTGTGCCCAAGTTCTTTCACTACAGAGGGTGAGGGTGAGAGTGAGTCTCAAGTCGAAAGGGAATAGTCCCAACTCTGTTAGACACACACAACACAACAGGACATGCGCAGCTTTCGGTGGAGTGGTCCACACGAATGTGACAATCACAAACACAAAGTGAACAGATAGCACGTACAAGACCAAGTGGAATAGTCCACATGAGTGCGATGGTCGTTATAACGAGTTTACAAGAATGAATCTGTTGAGTGTTTGACGGAATAGTCCACACGGGTGAGACATCGTTAGCAACTGATATAACACATTTACAAAAACATATGCGCTAAAACAATCAAAATAGTTCAACTGTCTTAATATAGGTTAAAGCGTCCAAAGGATAATCTTACAAACAAATACAATATGTGTGAAAACGTGTTGTCCTGTTAATAGGCTTCTGATTTAAGTGAAAGTTCCAAGACACATCCGTACACCATACATCACTAACCTCGATAGCGAGGCGTTGGAGCCATTGCTCGCTCCTTAAAGAAAAGACTACAAAATCTCAAGGCTATGTGGGAGGAGCCAAGGTGAAAAGTCCTTTGCATGTACAAATGAGGAGTATATATAGCTAAGGGTGAACTTGACCCTTGTGACTCTTCAACTTCCCTCATGATTGTTTGACTTACATGACTCTTCGACTGACATGACTCTTCAACTTTGTATGTGGGTCTCTTGAACTTCCACATTACATTACATTGATTATAGTAGTATGGCCCATAATAGTGATGTGACTGAGATGACTCATGACATGACTCAACATGACAGTGCTGGTATGTTCATGCTGATGGCAGTGTCCATGTCAAGCTGTACTGTTGCTGAATGATGAGTGTGCTCTTGGTGTATCATAGCTTCACCTTCGCATGGCAAGGTGTGCAGATCCTTCGATGGTCTTGGTGTTTGCTTGATGTTGCATGTACATGTATCTCCTTTGATGGTACTTGGCATGCTTCATGTGTTCATCTGTTCGTGAACAAGTCTCCTAGCATGCACTCGTTGTTCATCCCGTTTGTCGTCCTGCCATGTCTCATTCATGTACCTGTATATGCAATCACTCATGACGAGATGACATCAAATCCAGAAATCCCCTACTCTACCATGATGCAATATATTTCTTTTTCTAGTGTAGGTGATCAGGAGAGAGGACAAGGCTCCAAAACTACGTAAAGCACATTTCAGGCCACGATGCGGGGCTCCGGGGCACTGCCAAGAAAAATTGCGTAGAGGTCACTAGGACGCTAGGTTGAGCAGTCCGGAACAACAATGACATTATACAGGATTTGGATTGGCTGGGAGGTAGAACTGTGTAATTTTTCCTAGGGAGGCAATGCGAGTAGCCGGGAGGACTAGTAGTGAAAACTGTGCAGATTTTAAGAGGAGGCTAAGAGCGGTTTACGGGAGCTTGCTGGCCAAAACTATGCAGAACTGGGAAGCAGTCATGCAGGAAATGTCTGCACAATTTCTGGGCTGAGCGGGGTGTTGGGCAGCAAGTGGACAGTCCAAGAAAACTACGCAATTTTTAGGAGGAGTAGGAGGTCGGCTCGCAAGGGGAATGACTGACAGAACTACGCAATTTTCAGAGACAGTGCAATGATAGGAAATGAGTGTATGTCCCTCTTGTCTGCACAATTTCTTCAGTTAGCTGAGGCATGCATGCTGATAGCTTCTGTGCAGTTTTTTAGGGGAGTGAAGCCCAGGGTCACTGCACTGTCAAACTCTCCACTTAACCAGCTGGAGGCTTGATGGATAGGCTTGCAGGCATCGCAGATTGAGATAGATTCTTGGGCAACTTCTGTGTTTTTCTAGGTGACAGTCAGCTAGGTTAATTCTAGGATTGCACAGTGTAGACTACCTGGGAGGAAGCCTCAAACTCGCTGTAATTCTAGGCAGTAGTACTTGGTCACTGAGGGCTAAGACTGCGCAGCAGCTCATTGGAGGTCTGGCTAATGGAGGGTGGTTCGGTCGATAGATCTGCGGAAAAATGGTTAAGTATGTGAGCGAGTGAACTCGTGTATGCATGACCTTGTGAACACGCACTCAACATGACTCAATGATAAGACCCCTAATACCAACAAGACAACATGCTCAGTGTGATTGACTAAAGGGTGTGAGCGATAAGTGCGACACTTGAGATAGATCGTCGAACGACCGCAACTACACTTGCACGACATTGTATACAACTTCATGTGTGAGTTTGACATATGCTTACATAGCGAACACAACTTGTGCACACGAAGACATACCTTAAACATAGCCAAAACAAGACCACAAGCATAACATTGCAAGCAACATGCTGAAAGATGATCGGTGAATGATCAAGCAGAAGAGGGTGTAAAGAATCGACACGGGCTCATGGGATGAGCCCGAATGTTTGTGAACATCAAGGAAAAACCAAGGAAGGCTTCGAAATTAGATGCAGGCTGAAATTTTGGAGGGTGTTGCAGTCGCTACAACAGTGTGGCAATCAAGATTCACATGTAATAGCCAGGGTCCTGTTGAGGGAGGAATCCCATAGTTTGGAATTTGTGTATGAGAATATGATCAACTCATTAGATGTTTAAGGTCCTTATAAACGAAGGAAAAATGATAGAGGTGTTAGCCACATAACTCTCCCAACGGTGGTAGAACTGAAAAATAAAGGGGTGAAATTTGCTCCAAACACAGGGCAACTTAATGAAATTCATTTCTATCTCAAAAAACACATGCTTTACTTACATGCAATTGAAATGGATGGAAAAATAGATGTTGTGTTGGGAAATTTGGTGAGATTTGAGGCTTTGAAACAGGAAAGGGCATAAGAACCCCTCATGTCATATGTGGACTTGATAGAACGCTTGATTGACAAAGACAACAATGTTTAAGTGCTGATAAAAGGTGGCATAATATACAGTGACTTGAGCACGGAAAATGAAGTTGCCAATGTCCTTAGCTTCCCCTACTGGGAAGCATGCATAACCTCTTCAGGCCAATGCTTGGCACAAATGCATTCCCACAACACCTCCTCTTCGGCAGCTCACATAGGCAATGATCGCCAGAGACTTTGAATCCAAATGCTTCAACACCTTGAACAACATGTCCTCGAAACAATAATTAATGGAACCACTGCCATGTTCTTCCTGCCTCATTTTCTTCATCTTAATCTCCCTCCCTTGATGAATCCAAGGAAGAGGAAGGTGTTGGTTGTGCATCCACTACAACTGACTCTGCGCAAGGCAAATGTGAGTTGAATAAGGTTGTACTCAACAACAACTCCCCGCCTTGAAAGGTGTTCATACTCAGTGGAGCACGAGAAATCGGAGTTATAAAAAAATTTCACGTGTTAAATGTTAATAAGAGAGAACAACGAGAATGGAATGAAGGGATTGGCTGGGCTAAACATTGTTTGCCCAACCAAATTCATAAAGAAAATGCCTTTCAGCGTAATTACTCAAGTATGTGAAAGCACTTTCATTACGAAAATTAAATATTGTATAATTTAAAGTTTTTTACTTATACAATATTATATCTGTACAAATTATGTGTTACATTCTAATTTGATTATATGTTTTAATAATCAAAATGTATTATGAATAATTTCACTTTAGATTGACTCGTGTAGGTTGTGAACTTTAGTTCTACATTAGAATAAATAAGGATTATTTTAACATTGGGAAAGGTACATTTTTACTATCCACTTTTCTCAAATAAGAGTATTTACTTTACCAAACTATTATAACATAATTTTATCTATGGGGTGAAAATCGAGAAGAAAAAAAAATGATTCCTAAATGTCCCTTTCACCTTTGCAACTCTTCCCTAAAAGCTTACTAGGCCTTCTCCCAATAAGTGAAATGACCTTGTTGAAGCTTTTTCTTTAGCTATTTTTAAATTAAACCAACCATTCTTATGGAGTTATGTTGATTAAGCGACATATTTTATTTTCTTAATAAATTGTTTAATGGTACATTCACTAACTTTACTAAAAGTTTTTATAGCTTCCTCTTATATTTACATGAAAAGCACTTTCTTTTCTAATTTCAAAATATTACAATCAATATAATCATTATATCCACTCAAATTGGAAGCCTTTTATACAGTATCCACAAGTGAGAGTATCTATTCTAAAAAATCACGTAAGACTTGCACTTAGAGATAAGCACAAGCAATATGTTATTTTAAACACTTAAAACCTAGTGAATGAAATAAAATGCCTCATTTTTATTGATTTAACAAACCTTCAGCTTATTCCTAAATATTTGGTCCCTGCAAATCTATGGTGACTCTAAAATCATAATAGATCATGTCACAACCAAGAGTTCTATAAAAAATCAACACCTTTTAGGTTGGATGAACAAAATTGACACACTCTGGAGGAGGAGGAAGGATTATACTATACATCATGTCAACAAATCTCAAAATACTCAACCAGATGATTTGTCGAAGAAAGGGCTCCTAACTCAAATGGGCAAATGGAAGATGGACATAAAAATGGAAGTTGAAACGTACTCGATTTAGGATTTTTCTCTACCTGGCACATAATTTTACTTGTTGATATCAATTTCCCAGGTATGTTCCCTGCAACTATTTTTTCTTGCTCATATTGCATACTTTCTCCCAGCTAGCAGATGACGCTCCCTAAAGGGGTTTTTACCTATCTAGGCAATCTATTTGGTAAAAGTTTTGTTTTTCCTCAGGTATACCGCACATATACATCTTTTATTTTTCTGGTACCTTTTGATATAATAGGCTTTCAGACATTTTTGCACTACATTGTTCCCCTACAGTCTGTACTGTCAAAGAATTTCTCTCATTTGAGTCTATAAATATGTATTGGGCATTATCTGATTTTAATACAATCAAGCTTTTTTCATACTAAAAAAAAAAACATAAATAAATAAATAAATTTAATTGATAGTAAATAAATATTTTATAATACAAATTCAAATGATAAATTGCAAATGTTAACAATAAATTATAGACACTTATTCCCTTAGTTAAAAAATATCACACACAAAATCAACATTTAGAATTTTCTATTATTATTTTTTATAAGTAAAAATGTTTTACCGTGGGAGCAACTTAATTGGTAATCATTGTGTTATGAAATATTATCTAAACCATAAAATTCAAGGTTCAAATTGTAAGTCAAACAAAAAATAAAAAATAAAAATTATAACTTCTAATTTATAAAGACTCACTTCTAATCATTTAATGGATAAAAAAAAAACTTAACCCTAAAAAATTTCACTATTATTTTTTAACTTCAAGCATTTGAAATTAATCTTTACTCTAGAAACTCACTTCTAATCATTTAATAGATGAAAATAAACTTCACCCTAAGAAATTTTACTATGCAACCATTATTTTTTTACATCTAAAATTTGCAAAACAATAATAGAGATAGGATTTTTAAAGAAAAATTGGTATGTCAAGTGGACATCTAGGAATTCTTTGGATTCACCTGAAACTCTTATTTTTATTTTCATGAACCCCGATTTTAACTTCATTAATTACTCAAATATTAGGAAACAATGATCCTAGAAACCACAATTTTATGTTATCTTTCGCAAGACTATATCACCATGCAACATTATTTTTTTCCATCTAGATTTTGCAATTAGCCTTTACTCGTCTCTCTTTTTCTTGTATCTATAAGGACAAAAACAATAATAAAGATAGGGTTTTTAAACCAGGATTGGAACTGCGAGTGGCCATTTAAGAATTCTTTGGATTCACTTGAGAATCATATTCTTATTTTCATGAACCCGAATTTTAATTTCATTAATTACTCAAAGATTAGGAAACTATATATTAATATATTATATATATATATATATATATATTTTTAATTAATTTATTTATTACAAGAACGGGTATGGGTTTATATTAGAACTGTGGCTAAAATGCCTTTCATTGGTTACAATAGTTCAGGCCAAGCCCATGAACTTTCTTCCACCAGATGATCAAAGGCCCCAAGATTTGGGTGCCAATGTTTCTTACTCGGAACTAGAGAATCTATTTCCGTTATTTTCCCTATCTTATGGACACGAACAAAGTGATTTAGTATAATGCAGTAAAACATGAGAACAAGATTATGGAATGGAGTCCCACTCCTCGACCCCATCTCTCAAGAGAGAGCCAGTTGCAAGAGGCACCGCTCTGTTGGCTTCCAAGTCAACATCCTTATTGTTTTCCCTCAATACATGAAAGAAATTAACAAACTAAAGAGATTTCACCAAAAGTCTGATTCTTGACACCACTCTAGCTAATCTAAGCTCAACAGGAGGTGAATTCTCCACTATGACTTTAATAATGGACCGAGAATCTTTGATAACATTTACCTCTGTTAAACCAAGGGCCTTGACTTGCTTGAGACCTCGAAGAAGTGCCAAGGCTTCAGCTTGGATACTTGTGGAGTACCTAATCCCCAAGCAAAGTTAGCCACAATTCTGCCTTCCTTGTTCTTTATAACTCCTCCTGCCCCTGCCATCCCGGGGTTTCCTTTCGCTGCCTCGTCAAAGAACAAGGTATGCCTGGATTGCTTGGTGAGCCATTCTGATAGTTCATTCTCCTTCCCTCTGAATTGCCATTCTTTTTTTTCCTTGTGATGTCTTCTTTCTCGAGAGAAATGGACATCCACGAAGCGCCCCAATCTAAGCCCTGTTGACTTAGGTTCGAATCTGACAAATGCTCACCCAGACTTTCTTTCCACTGACTTTTTATCTTGATTATGATGAATTTCGGATTTTTCCCTTCATCTCTAAAAACTCTTCTATTTCTCTCAAGCCAAATTTGCCAGTAGATAAATTTTGGCAAGGAGAGCCAAGCAGCCTTAAAGCTTTTCATTTTTTGGAAGTGTTTCTAGATAAAAATTTCTCCAGGTTGCAAATAAATCAGAGATAGAAATTAGCAAGATGAACATCTTTTCCAATGGCTCAAGAGATTCTACCAGATTTCTAATGAGTATTTGCATTACAACATTAAGTGGTGGTCATTCTCTTCACTGTCACAACACAATTGGCATCATGAGGGTCCATGGAATCCTTTCTTCTTTAACCTATGCTCGGTGAGAATTCCTTTGTGGCATAACAACCAACAGAAAAAGTCCACCTTTGGCATGGTCTTGTAACTCCATAGACCCTTCCACACAGCAGGATCTGGTGGAACATGTGGATGCTTCTGCAATGATTTATACCCCTACGCTACTGTATATGTTCCAGGCTTAGCTCCCCAGCCACGGGCATCCTTCTTCCCAGCACGCAGAGGTGCCTTCCCATTCAACAGCGTGAGCAGAGTGTCCCGATTGTTGGCCAACTCAACTGGCATGGGCGGCAGGTTCCAACGCAACCAAGTGTTGCCTGTCCATGTCGAGACGTCCCAAAGTGTAAAGATCCTAGCACCATCCAACCATGAATGCAGCACTTGAAGGGAGCTGTTGCTCGACAGGGGAGGGAATATCATGATACCGTCATCCCAGAGACTGATTTCTTTTTCATTGCCGGGTATCCACAACGTGCTGTTTTTAATTAGAGGAATTGCTTTGTGACAGAGTTTTAACAATTGCGATCTGGTGGTGGGCAGGGAATTTTCCAAGTATATTTTCTGCACCCCAGTAAAATACTTCTTCCATAATGCTCTTTACGCCCAACCTGGATGAGGACCAATGATTTTCCAAAAAATCTTGGCTCCCATGGCTGTGTTTTGAAGACTCAGATCCTTAAAGTTCAGACCTCCTTCATTCAAGGGCTTACAGATTTTATCCCAGCTTACCAATGGGATTCTTCTTTCATTGTTATTGTCACCTTTCCAAAAGAATTTGCGGATGAAGGCTTCTATTTTCTTGATGATGCTTGTTGGAGCTAGGATAACAGAGAATTGGAAGATGGGTAGACTATTGAGTACGGATTTGATGAGCACTGTTTTGCCGACAAGATTTAGCCAAGTGAATCCCCAAGCTTGAATTTTTGCCTTGAATTTGTCTAGCAAAGGGAACCAGTCTTTGCTGTAGGCAAGTTTATGGAAGATAGGAAGGCCCATATAGATAAAGGAAGTCTAATTGAGGGAGGCAGAGAAGCCTAAAGATCTAGAGATGGCGGTGAGGGTGTTGGAAGAGATATTCCAACAGAAAACATTGCATTTCCCTTTGTTTAAAACGCTGCTTGTAGCTTCAAAATATTCATCCAGTACTTCCTTGAACCTTAAGGTGGATTGAGCGAAGGAAGCCCCTAGCAGGAGAGTTTCATTGGCAAACAGAGCATGGTTTACATTTTTAACCCCTATGGCAATGTTGAGCCACAGGATCTCTTGATCAACCAACTTCTGATCTAAATAGAAGCTCAGGACAGAAACATGGAGGACAAAAAGAAGCGGGGAAAGGGGACAACCCTGCCTGAGTCCTCTTGATGCTTTGAAAAAGTCTACTGCTCTCCCATTCACCAGGGGAGCGATCCAAGGATCAGAAATACAAGCTCGAATCCAATTGATAAAGTTCATTCCAAAGCCAAATTTTTGCATGAATTCCTAAAGAAAACTAATTCTGACTCGATCAAAAGCATTTGCCAAGTCTAGTTTGATTACCATACCTTTTTCTTTGCGTTGTAGGCTTGAATGAATCGCCTCTTGAACTAGGATGAAGTTGTCCACAATCTGTCTCCCTTGAACAAACCCGCCTTGATTCTCTGGAATGATGGCTGGGAGGATACCTTTTAGCCTATTGGCGATCACCTTTGTGATTAATTTATATCCACTGTTGCAAAGAGAGATGTGACGAAACCTATTAAAAGCCTTAGCGCCCTTTTCCTTGGGGATGAGGGCAAGGAAGGCAGAATTGGTGCTGCCCCCTATTTTCTGGCAATTTTGAGATTTCAAGATCATTTTGTAGAGGTCTTTTTCCACAATCTTCCAACAAGATTGGAGGAATCTTGCGGTGAAGCCATCTGGGCCTGGGGCTTTGTTGGGCTCCATGTCGAAGTGAGCATCATTTATTTCTTTTATAGTGATCTTTGCTTCAAGATACTGATTCATTGTGGGGGAGATCTTAGTAGGAACCACCCCCAAGAATTTGGAGTTTGGGTCCGTCACTCCTTCTTCACTATAAAGTTTTTTAAAGTGAGTGAAAGCTACTTTCTTGATGCTCCCGAAATCCTTGTGGATAGAGTTCCCTTCCTTAATTTCTGTAATAGAGTTCAAGCTCTTTCTTGCGTGAGCTTGTTTGTGGAAGAAGGCGGAATTTCTGTCTCCCGCTTTAAGCCATAGACTCCGAGACTTTTGCCTCCAATATTCTTCGTCCGAGAGGCAAGCTTTATGGAAATTTTGTTGAAGATTGGCCTCCTTATCTAATACCTCTCTAGTGATTTCTACATCTTCATTTTGGGCATGATGTTGATCGAGTCCGTCTTGGGCCAATTTTCTCTCTATTGTAGGGTTGGGGAGGGATTTGGCCCATGATTTTAGGACAACTTTTAGTCTTCTAAGCTTTTCCTCCCATATGCAAAAGGGAGAGCCCTGTCAGGCTAGGCAGTAACTCCACAAAACAAACAACTGATTCGTATATTATTCCATAGGTAGGTCATTGTTATATAAAGTAGGGAGTGATTTTTCAGTTCATCTCCCGATGACTGTTCACATTCCTAATTTAATTATTTACATAAAATTCCCCCAATCATGAATATTAGGTGTCAACATTCCCCCCCTTAATTTGAAGGGATGTTGGTGAGTCCAAGCATCATTCTGAATCGTTCAAGCTTT
>APFE030032758.1:57000-88242 GCA_000404065.3 Pinus taeda | reverse complement strand
GAGTTCTTTCGGCTTTTGTAAAGCTTCAAAGGCAGTTGAATATGATGAAATATGACGATTCACCTCTTCATTTACAGATGATGCGATTAATGCATAAACTTTGCTGTTCTTGTTTTCCCAAATGACGAGCTCTTTGTCTGAGGTAGGCTGTACTGGGTCATTGTCTCCTTCTCCGACACACACTCCTTTCCACAGCTCATTGAAGATGAGGGTGTGCTTTATCATCCGGTACCATTCAGGATAGTTCTCCTTGCCAGTGAGAACTATTCCTACCATAGAGATGATTGAATGCATTCTGTAAAAAAATACTTCTGCTGATAGAAAAATGATTCTGATATCAAAATGTATTATGGCCTCAAATTTAAACACAGTCCAACACAAGAGCGTTAACTATGTTAGTCACTTTGAAAGCAACTTTATAAAAAAAAAACAACACTATGGTAGTCCAACAGCGTGGTATATATTTCCAGCAAACACAACAAACACTATATACAAAGTGTATTAAAGTCATCCAAACACAATTGATATACTATTGATCATTGGAAGGCATGAACAGAGTTCTACTGCGCTAAAGATCTTCACCAAACAGAATGCTTTAAGAGTATCAAACGCTATTCATAAAATGTGAATAGAATTCCGCTTCAGGTAGCGTTCACCGTGTCTCAAAATTAGTGTTCACGGAGCCAAAACCCGCAGGTCATATCAACAGCAACGTTAAACAACGTTCAAAACTCCAAAACGTTCAACACACAACCACAATTTTCAATTTAATCATGGAGTATTCAAACAATTTTAATATTAATGTATTATTCAGACCTCGAGAAAGGCAAAAGGAGAATAATCAATTCGGAATGTGATACCAAACTTTGGAATAGAACGGGTCTCGATTCACCAGAGAGCGCTTCCGCTACCCCACAGCTAGCACCACGCTTCTGCTTCGCCAGAGAAGTGTCGACAACTCCGCAGTTCGATCCTGCGTGGAGGCACCAGTAATCACTGAAGGTCCACCGAGGATGAAGATATGTAGCGCTCAACAGATGGAGCACCAAGCCGAGGAAGGGCCCACGACTTATAAAAATGGTAGTCACAAGTTATACGAAGGTATTTGATATAACATCACAGTGCATGCATTCCGCAGAGAGAGACAACATGAGACCATCAACAATAGTTTGTGGACATACTTCCACGTGAAAGTGAGGTGGGAGTCCTTGGTTCTACTCGAAGGAACCTACAGCGAGCGGGAGATGCTGGGGATCCGCACAGTCATAGTATGCAATGATACCATGTCAGGCGCAGTTACCATGTCAGAGACGTTTATGAATCAGTCAGTGAACTGAACAGTCAGACAGGACAGAGTAATTAGGTGAATGCAATTCATGCAATGGAGGCGCAGATGCAATAACGCTCCTTTTTTGTTTTTGTTTATGAATCAGTCAGGCAGAGGGGCAACTAATTTTATGAAGAACCTGCTCAACTATATGAAGAGCAGACAGGGAGTTACAAGGGACACAAAGGCTTAAAAGAGCCGGCTCTGATACCATGTCAGGCTAGGTAGTAACTCTACAAAACAAACAACTGATTCGTATATTATTCCATAGGTAGGTCATTGTTATATACAATAGGGAGTGATTGTTCAGTTCATCTCCCGATGACTGTTCACATTCCTAATTTAATTATTTACATAAAATTCCCCCAATCATGAAGATTAGGTGTCAACAAGCCCTTCATCGGCATTTTCCAACAATCTTGAACCAAGTTCAGAAACTCAGGATTCTTGACCCAAAGTGGACTGAATCTGAAAGGAATAAGGCCAAGATCATTATGATCCGGTATCTCAAGCTTAATAGGCTTGTGATCTGAAACACTGCAAGGGAGGATGTGCATTCTGGACTCAAGACCAAGCAAAAGAAAGGAACTCTGCACCAGAAATCTATCTAGTCTTGCAGCAATGTGGCCGGGGCCTATTCTTTTATTAGACCAGGTGTACTTACCATTGGAAGGAGAGATGTCGAGCAGATCCTAGTCTTGCATGAGATCCTCCACCCACTCCCTTACTGGATCCCTTATGATACTGCCTCCTTGCTTTTCCTCCGCATGCAAGGTGAGATTTAGATCTCTAGCAACTATGATGTTTTCCAAATTCTATGATTCCGACAGTTGCCTGATGGAGTCCCAACAAGCCCTTTTCTCCCTTGCATTTACTGGGACATAGACATTGAAGAGACAAATGTCTCCCTCGAGTCCACGTGCTGTAGCTTCAGAAACAACCAATGGGTATTGAGGATCTCTTTAACCAACAAATACTTGGATTTATTCCAAAGAGAGCCCAACCTCCCGGAGGCTCTCCGTGCTGAGACAACTTGACCTCTGCCTTCCTTCCAAAATTTTTTACTGACTTGGAGAAACTCGTTGTCCTCCATTTTTGTCTCTAGAATTAGAAGAATATCTGGGGCTTCTTTTCTTATAAAACTTCTCATTTCTTCTTCTTTCACTCTACTCCCCATTCCTCTGCAATTCCAGGAGACTATCTTCATCATTTATTTTTATGTTGATGGGTCTCCTTGGAACCTTGTGCCTAATTTCTTGTCATCTTCGGATTTTTAGCAAGGAGTTTCTCTAGAGTGGGCTGACTACCCTGAAGCTTGTCTTTGTAGGTTTCCTGTTCTCTCTTTTCTCTAGCAGATTTGTGGCCCCGTAACGATCTTCTGACCGATGTTTGCGAATCTCCTATTTCCCCTTCCTCCTCTGATTCCTCCGAGACTTGTTCCTCCTCGTTGGCTTTTGCTTGTTTTTCCTTATGTTTTTCAGTAACACTTTCTCCTGGCCTTGATCCTGCTGAGGTCCCTTTATCTTGGGTTTTATCTTGCATTTCCTCTTCCTGTGGAACCTCTTCTGCAGATCTTAAGATCTCGTACCTATTTTCTTGGATTTTCTGTGGAGGTCCATTTTGGACAGAGGTCGGCCGAGGGCCTTGGCCGTTTGGGGCCCCAGTTTTCTTGTGAGAGGTCTTTGTCCTATTAACTTGATTCCAACCATTCTCCTTCCCTTTCTCTGCTTCTCCTTTGTTCAGGCACCCTCTAGCAAAATGGTCGTAGATGTGGCATTTGCGACACTTGAATGGGAGTTGCTCGTAATCTAGCTTTTGCACATGCATCCAACTGCCAACACTTATTTTCATGGCCTCCAGAAGTCCCACCTCTAAGTCGACCTCAACACATATCCAAGCATAGTCATACTGATCCTTGTTGTTTGCCCTGTCGATGAATTTTCCCATGGAATTACCTATGTGCTTGAGGGAATCCCAGTTCCAACAGTGCACTGGGAGGTTCGGGAGCCGAACCCAGATAGGGACTGCTGTCGGAACATCCACGACAAGATCGAAGTCTGGGGTCCATTTGTTGAGGTAGAGGCCATGGGGTCTCATGAAATAGGGAACATTCCTGAAAATCAAGTCTTTATCCTCCTTTGTGTTGAATTCGAAGAGGAAGTAGCCTCTTCCCAGGAAGTATGAATTTACGCTGTTCTTGATTAGCGGGATCCAGTTCTTGACAACCCATATCTCCGTCGATTTTGGAAAGGGCCAAAGGCCCGTGAACTGACCCACCAGGGCTTGATCTGTCAGGGACAAGGTGACCTGGATCGGGCCCTCAGGAGGAAGGGTGACCTATGGTACATCCTTGAGTTTTTTGACAAACTTGGCAGCTTCTGACTTCTTCTTCGGTAATGAAGCTAGCAGAGAGTTGAACGCAGCGTCCGTGATAGGGGGAGGAGGTGGCGAAGGAGAAAGAGGCGATCCCTGGGTCTCCATGATAGTGAGGCCTACGCAGAAAGCAGATCTGATCAAAGGCTGCTGCTAGCCCTAGCTGCGCTTTGACAAGTAGCATGGACGCTGCATCTCACAGCCAAAGAAGGAATCACTAGCAGGATCAGATTAGAGCATGTTCAGAAACGGTGCTGAGGGGCGTGAGGCCCAGACTGCGAGCATGATCGACTGAGGAGTCTGCACCCCTAACTGCGCGCAGAGCATAACGCAGTAGCTTGGAGGCGCAACGAAAAAATATTCTAGGAAACAATAATCTTTGAAACCACACTTTTTATGAATTTTTTTGTGTAAATTATATCTATTTGTTTTGAGGAATATTAGTGTTAGATTTTTGAATATTATTATTCTTTATACTCATTTGCATATATTTAAACTAATTTAGATCTATTTTAATTCTAGATATACCAAGCTCTAGAATTTATTATTATTTATTTTCACTATAAAAAAAAGTTTGCACTCAAGAGATTTGTACATGACATTGGTAGATCCAAATTAAAATAATTCTAGGTGGATAATAATATTATAATTTTATATATATATATAAACTTATATATATATTATATAAGTTTCTTTAGTGCGACTTTTTGGACTTCAAGAGATTTGATCATTGCATTTGTTAGATTAGAATTAAGTAATAATATATTTATATATATATATATATAGATATATTGTCTTTAGTGAGATTTTTGGAGGAATTTGGCGAAAAAATTTGAGGTAAATATTGTTTGTGTTATTTTTACTGGTTTTTTGCGCGTATATTGGATTCAACACACTGAAAACCCCTTAGCACTTTGGTTGTGCAGGGTTCGCATAGCTTGTGATTTCAATAAATTCCTGCCGGAATTTAGAGAAATTAAACTGGAAAAACCTACCAGAAAAGCTTCCAAAAAGTCTCACTAAAGACAACTCAAACATGCGAATAACATTGGGGTTGGAGCCCAAAAAACCACCAATGGTAAATTGACTATTTAACTCAAATTTATTTTTAATTATTATTTTTTGTATTTTATTTTATTTATTTTTTTAATTGTGTCAGAAGCTCTCCATCCATATGGAAGAATGTTGTAATTTTTCTCTTTTCGTTATGTTATGTTATTTTATTATCTAAACATTTTGACTTGGTGAAATTATATAAAATAAAAATAAACAATTAAAAAATTAAAAAAATTAACAATTATAATTATTAATTAAAACATTTGATTTGATCAAATTACATAAGAATAAAAATGAAATAAAATATTAATTATTGATAATTAAATCAACCCATTTTATCCAGATCTACCATGCGCCAAGAGGTGATTTGATCACTCTTGGTAGATTCATAGTTAAGATGGATCTAGGTTGGTTTTATTTTATTTTATTTTTATATAATTTGACCTAGTGAGAATGTTCACATAACATTTCATTACAAGAAATTACAATGTCTCTTCATACGCGCTAGAAAGCGCTTCGAGCAATAAAATAAGATTTTGAAAAAAAACTCTGTAAGTGTTTTTGTCCATATGTGATAATGTATTTTTATTATCTTTAATCAATTTTTTTTTTTTTCCTTCATACAATAACTTATTTTTCAATTTAATGAATATAAAAATAATTAATAAATTATAACTGAAAATAAATATAGTATTTCCAATAAATTACAAATCATTTTTTTTAAATTTACAAATAAAAATAGAATTGTAGTCAATCACCTAAATCAATTTTTTATTTTTATTTTTAAAATTAACAAATAAAAACAAAATTGTAATCAACCATCTAGATAAATAAAGTAGAATCACTCAAGATTCTCTAAATTTTTAATGAGATATTAAAACTTTGGTTGTAGATTTTGGAGGGTTTTTTGGTATATTTTCCAGTTTAAATTGTCCAAAGCCCAGCATGGACTTTTTTGAATCACAAGTTCAACTTGTAAACTCTCCACATATTGAATCCATATATATAATAAAAAATCCATTTTAAATTCAAAAACTCCAAAATATACCAAAACTATTTTTCCTCATGCTTCAAATTAGAAAAAACTAAAATCAAAAGATAAATCTCCTCACTCTTTGATTTGAAAACTAACACTAAAAATTTAAATGATAAATTTACCATTTCTAGTAAATTATAATACTAAAATTAAAAGATAAATCTCATTTGAAACTAGCACTAAAAATTTAAATGATAAATTTACCATTTCCATAATACTTCTTACCATTTGAAATAAAAACCAAGACTAAAATAAATCGTAAAACATTAGATTAGAAGCTTTCCTAAAAATATTATTATTTTCATATGCATATATGTGGCATTAACCTAATCATATTAAATGAAATTAGTGAATGGATGAAATATTAGATTCATTTAAAAAGAGGATTCATAATGGTTTAGTAAATGGGGTATTTGCTTGAACATGTGTCCCACAAACAAAGAAGCGATAAAATCTTTTGCTATGGATAAGTTCCACAAGCGTATTTGGGATAGGGAGCTAGGGTGAAAGAAAAAATACTATATTGAAGAGTTTCATCCCACTCTTAATCATCAACAAAAAGCGTATATAGGGGCCAATATTTCTTGGAGAGCCAAAAAAATTATTGCTGAGTTAAGGACTAATTCTCATCAACTCTGTTGTGAAACAAGACACTGGAAAATGCCAAAAGAAGTGTGGGAAGAAAGAGTGTATTTTTTCTCTTCCAGAAAAGTGGAAACAAAAAAACATTTCATTTTAGAATGTGAGGTCTCTACATGCACCAGGGAAATTTATGCAGATATTTTGATAGCTAGCTCTTGGCATAATTTATTTAGCAAGAGGTTTGTTGAGAAGTTGTGAACGTTTATTGTGAGTCTTCACAAGAAAAAGACTAAATACAAGAATCAGATGACGAAGCAATCTATCTCATAGGTTATCTTTAGCCTCATGAACGTTAAAAATAATTTCTTTCTTTTCTTTCTAATTATATCTATAAAATTATATATTTAGATATTCAATTTATAATATAAAAGATTTTCTTTTAAAAATTATATATATGATAGGATTTGTAATACTATATGGAAAAACCGAAAGTTCTATATTGGTTGGTCATTAAGGAAACTTAACCATATCTAAAAATGTACCCTTCTATAAGAGATAAAAGACAAAATAATGCTCAGGAGCTCAAAATATACCATACCATATGCTAATATATAGGTCTTCGAGATAATGAGAGCAATATAAGTAAACAGGAAACTAAGAAACCAAAAACATAACAACATTAAAGAAACTAAGAAGAGGGTTCCAAACCAAAAACATAACAAGATTAAAGCGACAAGGAAGAGGGGTCTCAATCTATAAAGAGACTAAGAAGATGTTCCAAACCAAAAACATAACAAGATTAAAGCCACAAGGAAGAGGGATAATCTACTTGGTGAGCAACCAATAGTGGGGAAATGCCAATATTTATATATAATTTATTTAATAAATAAGTTTTATTATTCATTTAAAAAAATTGTTTTATTTTATTTTTAAAGTAAATTTAGTAATTTTTTTAATGATTTTATTCATTTATTAGGTTGGAAGACACTTTCAAAGTTTTAATATAAGAATGAGTAATTCCTTTCTTGCTTAACATGAATTGACATATACATTAGAAAATTATTTTATTTAAAAATTTATTTTAATATATATAAATAAATATTTCATATTCACTTTCAATTAAAATTTTCAATAGTGTTGTTATTTTTTACTCTTTAACATACAATACATTTAAACATCAGCAAAATTATATTATTTAGAAAAATATTTTAGTATACTATAAATAAATATTTCATATCCCTTTCAATAAAATTATTCAATAAATGTGTAATCCTTTCTACTTAACATACAAATTGCATATAACATTAGAAATATTATTATTAGTTTAAAATTATTTTAATATACAATTAAAAAATATTTCAATATCTACTTTCAATAAAATATTTCAAATATTTTAATATGGATGACTTAATAACAATGCATTATAAAATAAATTTGTAGATTGATTTTAACTATATATTAAAAAATATTTTGCTTTATTTTATTTTATTTACTACATTAATTTCAGTGGTAGTATATTTTAAATGAATTAGTTACATTTATTTAAGATGTCAACATTAACTTGTTAAAAGTAGGGTCAATTATATTATATAATGACACAAATAGTATACAAATAGAAATAAGAGAAACAAAATGTTCACAAGTATTAAAAATAAAATGTGAATAAATGAATGTCCATAAAGTAAACAAATATTGTTTGATGCAAATATATGATAAATACATATTATTAAAGGAAATTATATAATAAGAAAGATTAACCGGCTCAACTTTAATTTTCTAAATACATGCACATGATTGTGATCTAACATAAATATATCTTAACTCCAAATATATTATGCATAGAGAGATCAAATTACTCGAGGTGGAAATCTTTCCTTAAACTTTTTCATATAACAAAAGGTTTTCACATTGTCTCCTCGTGGGACAATGAAGTGGTTAGCGCAATGGAATGCTATCCCCTCCACCTAGTTTCAAATCCCCCCGAGGGTGGGGGGAAGTGACATCTTTGGACTGTTGTGATAAGGATTAAGGAGTAGGTTTCCCCACCCTCGTGGAGTCTCAGCTCTTGCCAAGTCTTAAATTCTTGGTATATCGGGCTTACGGGTTCACATAGAAGGATTCAATTCCTATGGGTGCATGATAAATCCATAGTCAATATGGATCCACTTTGGTTGGCTAATGCAAGCTAATGCTACCTTTCTCATGACACATTAGTTGCAATGGAAATCTAGAAATTGGATACACTCTTGGTGATAGTGGCAACGCTAGGTTTGATCTCGGACTTCTCGCAAATTACTGCAACAAGTTACCGATTCATCATGGTTAGGAAAAAAAGTTTTTCACACAAATGAATTCAATTCCTATGGATGCATGATAAGTCCATAATCAATATGAATCCATTTTGGTTAGCTAGTACAAACTAATACTACATTTTTCATGACCTATTAATTGCTATGAAAATCTAAAAAACAAATATTTGTTGACTTAGACGAATTATGGAAGATACATACATAACCTATTAAAATATGATTAAAAAATATAACAAAATAATCAAATACAGTTTAAAAATATATAATTTTATTTATGAAAAAAATTATATAACTAAAAACATGTTCTTTTACATTAGTATTTTACCTTTTCTATAAAACCTAATAAATATTTTTGCAATAAGACGTGGCAAAATTTCTTAAACAAATTTATATTATTGTAGATAACATTTGGTTATATATATATATAAACCAAGAAGGTCCTAAAATAACGAGCTTGGGCATTATGACTATATTTGAGGATCTTAACATAATCAATGATCTTTTTTGGTGCTCTGAGTCTATGTACATTTTTGTGCATCTTACCATATGTTTTTCGGATGGTTTTTTTTGTTTGTTCTTTTTTTTTTAATAAAAAGTAATATTATTTTTTTTAAAATAATATATTTTAAAATTTTCAAATGGAATCTTTATAATTATGTAGATTATCGATTATGTTTGTGTTTTTTTAGTGGAGTTAGCTTTTTATTTTTGTAAACAAAAAATTATATCAAAATCACAAAATTATTTTATTGGTCCACCACTATGAAAACAAGACCAGATAGATTTTAAGTTTCCATGATAACCATATGAAGAGTTCATTGAGTTTGAACTAAAACATAAGAGAAACAAATACACAGATTGGGTTATCAAGGCCATTCTTAACCACTGAACTAGAAAAACCAAGTATAGAAAATTAAAAACTATCTACCTAGAGAGCATTTAGGATTTATCAGAGTCAAAGGCTTCAACTGGGATGGGGTCCTTGGTTCCTTCTAGTGAACAACATGGCGCAAGAGATAAACCAAGGCGAGCTTCAATTTTACTAATTGTAGCCTATAGAGTGTGAGAGCACCTGAATTTCATCCAACTGGAGGAGGATTTCTTCGCGAGCCTCATTCCTATTGATCAACACTCTTCTTAATAGTGTTTTTAAATTCCGATAAAGTTCAACAATGTACATGTAGTAGTTTAAGTGGCCTCGTGAGTGTTTTGTATCTAGAACGCGATCTGCCAACTCTTCTAACACTTCAGAGTATATTAGGCACTGACGTTCATCAACAATTTCCTACTTTGCATGAGAATTGTTTTTTTTTATATGTCGTAGAGTATGGGCACATAAGTGAGAAGCAAAGCTATTCGCTCTTTATTGGGCCAAAAAGCCACCCATTTCTTAGTAGTAAGCAACACCTCACCATGCTCTAACACATTGACAAGGCATTATGAAAGACAACTAAAGAGAAGATACAAGTCAAATGGAGGGATAATGGATGACACTTAACGAGGCTGGAAAGAAAGGGTTGAGGAGGGAGCAACTAAAGTGAGGGAGGGAGCCGAGGAGAGGCACACTGAAGAACATATGTGAAGGTAGCCATAAAAGCTAAGAGGAAATAGGTGAGTTCAAGGCAAAACCTAGGGGAGGGGTCAAGGAAGCCTAAAACTAGAAGAGGGGGCAAGGTTGGTGATTAGGAGAGAAACAATAACTGGAAAAGGAAACAACCTAGGAGTTTTGAGCAATCGTTGAGATAGGAAAGAGAGGAAATGAAACATAATAAGAAACAACAAAGAATGAGAAATTGAACCATATTAATACTTGGAGCCCCAGGAGTCAAACAATGCCCCATTCTGCCATGATTAACCATGACCATCAAAATGATCTCACATGCCAACATAAATCAATATAACTCGTGTGCCTAGGTGTGGCTATGTGCATTGTGATAACACTCTACTTCTGTGAATCATCGATATGCCTCATAAACTCAAGATATAGTGTGGAAATCAACCAATGAGGATAGACAAATTTAAATTACCATAATCCATGAGTGCACCAAGAGAGTTTTGGCGGTAAATGGAATCGTGTGTATGGGTTCTTTGTCATGTGCACCAAATTAAGACGTAGAGATTTTGAGGTTGACAAGATGCGCTACATTGTTGTCAAGGGGAGGTTTTGCCTCGTCCACCCTTTGTATTAAGGGTTAGTACGATGGAAATGCCTCCGCCCATGTATCTTGCACAAGTCACCCCATCTAGGGAATCGAAAATGCCTACGTTGATCATATTTAAAAGTGTGATTAAAATATAGATAAGAACATGGAGTTGGGAAAATGTATGTGTTTTTTTCATGAACCCAACTCTAATGTTCTCTCAGTAGGCGGGGATCCAAAAAATTTCCAAGAGATTTTGGACTTAGTTCAAGTTTTCTCCCTATCTTATTTCTCAGATGGCATCCATCCTTGTGATAACATAACTCTCTCTAGCAAGATATGTCATAGTCATCACAATTGAGGCAAACCTTTGCATATTATTTTAGAACATAAGCATCTCGTCTCACAATAATGGATGCACATACTGCACATGAAATTGCTTCCCTTGCGACAATGGAAGTCATGTATTACTTGAGAAGTATCATTTTTAGTGATACAATGAAGGGTGTCACACAAGATTCAACCACTTTAGTAATACATAGGATTCAATCTTCCTCTCATTCCTCCATTGTTGACAAAGGGAGGATGGCCAACGATATAGAGGAAAGGTGACCTATTCTTTATAGCACCATAAAGATTATTAATATTTAATATAATAACATCATGTCACTTTGACATTCCCTTTTCCAGCGACACTATAAGTGTATCACATGAGATGTCATTTTTTCAGTGATCTAGTTGTATGTTGTTTCCCAAACTCACGATTTACTTGACGATACAAAGACTCATTGTAAGGCATGACCTGACCCACTTTCATTAAAAATTATGAGTTTTAACGTGGTATAGAAAGAGGGGAATTAAAGGGTGGATTCATTGATAGTGACATGAATTCAAGAAATTCATTCAAAAGATTGGCATCTTGCTAGCAATGAGTCCTCTCCCCACAAATTAAATAATATCCTTCACCATTGTCTAAATGTGCACATGTCTTGGTGAGTGATGACAAGGTCACCATTCCATTTATGAAAAGAATCACCCCTAAGAAGGGTTTATGGTTTAGTCACATAAGTGGCTTATTCTAGTGATGATGAGTCAATCTCGATGAAGAGTCAAGGGTTTATACTATCATGAATATCAACTCTAGTATGAGTTATAAGTATCAACATTTCCTCACCCAAATGAGGCACAAGACTATCATCAATTCTATGGTGAATATTCTCTTATGATATTCAAAGTTCATGTATCTATCTTTTTTTTTTTAACATCATTGGTTGCTATATTGCTTTTTGAAAAAAAGGGGGGGTTGAAAACTACTCCCTTGTAGTACATAGTTTATTTGCCAAGTGAAACTAGGAAAGAAGGATTTACAACAACAGGATCCTTCGGGTTCCCACCACTTGGGTTTTGAAATGAAAATTAAGCTGGAATATATCCTAACAAATTGGAGCGCTAAAAGACGACATTTGTAAAACATTATCTATCAATAATGAAGAGGATGATATGCCTGACTATGATAAATGGAAAGAAGCCTGATGTGCCTGTTTGAAACACCTTGCTGATCCACGCCAAAGGATGAAGAGAAATATGAAGTCTCTATTTGTAATGCCTGTCTGAACCGTGTGAATGAAATAGTTGATAACAGATCCTGATAAAAAGAGGCTGGGAGCGTTGTTGTGGGTCTCTGGTCTTTAAGCAATGCAAGTGGAATATGCTACCCGGATGGAGGATCGTTGAAGAGGGGGCATCCAAAGGATCCAGAGGAAGGGGAATCATGCGACTTAAGGATTAGACAGGCCCGCAGGAACCGGGTGTTCAGATGAACCGAAAGGAGAAAAGGCAGAATTAAGGGAGAGAAGGAGCTGAAACAGGGGAGCGGGTGAGGAAGAGCCTGATACGAGAAAAGGAACAGTTGACTAACTGATAACTTGTGCAAATGAATTACTTGAGTGCACCCGATCCCTCTGTCTGTCTTGGTCACAGTGTGGGATTTATAATTCATCGGATCTTCTATTATTTTAGGATTAAAGTTCATGTATCTATCATATCTCTTAACAATATAATTTTTAATGAAAATTTGGTTTGGGGGGGGGGGAGGGAAATGAAGTCAAGGCTCTTATATTGCTACCAATGTTCCCTCTCAAGTGAAATGGAACTGAGAACTCCTATTATCATAGGCATAGAGTCTTACTCCGCAACATGGAGTTAGGTACCCCTTCTTGTCGTGGATAAGTAGGCTTTCCATGCACCTTCCTTCTTCTCATGTGACATTGGGGGTCGAAAACCCTTTGATTAATATTATAATGAAAAGTTTGTTAAGGGACTGATTTGTCCACATAGTCCAATGGATCCAGATATCCATGGGGACTATGATGATTTTATTTCCACTAGATCACTTTAATGATCATGATTTATTAAACTTAAAGGAAAGTCCTTTTGTAGACTCAACTCATACTTAAATATGGACACCCAAATTGTAAATAGAGAATATCATGCATCATGCATGGTCATGATGTCTCCTTGTATGGTGAATAGGGAGGCTTATGACTTGTTATTTGTTTATTAGAAATTTGGACATGTTTTTCTAAGAATTTCCATAATAATAAGAAGAACTACAGATAATTGGTTTTAGCCCATAAGTATGCCACCATAGCTCATGTACACATGATTACCTGGGGCCAAAAATGACACCCCAGAGCAAGGTTTCTAGGAAAATATGAGTATATTGGTTAATTGTTTACATCGTATCATCATATGTGCTATGACAAGTTAGGCTTGCTGAGTCCTCTCATACATATTTATTATGCCACCTGTAAGGTTTGTCATCTTGCTAGATCATGCCATATTTTAGTTGTAATTCCCATCAATAGATCAAGTGTCTAGCTTTCAATGACATCTTTAGAATCACTCTTCCATGGCTGTTGATGTGTTTTCATGTTGCACATCTAACAAAATGATTTATGAAACAACAAGCTTATGGTTAATTTTAATACTAAAAATCTTCTTCACACAAGGCCAACAATGATGGTTTCTCCTTTGAAAGGAGTTAAGAAGATAAAATATACCATAAAGGAAGAAAATTATCACGTTCATATTCTCATTAGATAGCCCTTGTCTCAACTTCATCCGGTATTTTACAAAATAAAATTACAAAGGTCATATGCCAAAGATATCACTATTTTCCCACATATCTCCATTACTTCATGTTTATTATTGTTTCCATTATTCACATCATTTATCTATTTTCCATTTTCACAACTAAGTATTACTCTTATGTTGAATTACTTTATCTCCTCTTCTCTTTTTACTTAGTCATTTTATGTGAATATATCCCAAACTTAGATATCTTCCAAGTTGTGTGGAATATTTACTTTATCTCCTCTTCTCTTTTTACTTAGTCATTTTATGTGAATATATCCCAAACTTAGATATCTTCCAAGTTGCGTGGAATATTTGCTTTAGTTCATATTCTTTCACCGATTCCTTTTACTATCTTCCATATTTAATATTTTTCGAGGATGCGTGGAAGGTTTTGCATACCACATCCTCTGCACAACCCATAACCCTTTTCTCTACACACCATTACCTCCGCACAACCTAACTTTTTCACAAACCATTCCTCCACACATTTCTTTTACCATATTCCATAATTAACCCTTTTCAAGGATGTGCGGAAGGTTTTGCATACCACATCCTCTGCACAACCCACAACCCTTTTCCATACACACCATTACCTCTGCACAACCTAACTTTTTCACAAACCATTCCTCCACACATTTCTTTTACTATATTCCATAATTAACCCTTTTCAAGGATGTGCGGAAGGTTTGGCATACCACATCCTTTGCGCAACCCTCAACCCTTTCCTCCACATAACCCTAAATTCTTCCCAAACCATAACCATTTTCTCTACATACTTCTCACACTCCATGTTTTAATACTTACTAGTTTTTACATTCATTCATTTTCTCTGCACACTTGTTTTATCACTTAGTAAATTTTACCCTTATTTATTTTTACTTTTCACACCTTCCAATTGACAATATTTCTCATATCATTTATCCTAAGTTCTTTTGGCATATCTCCTTATGACACATGGTAGCTAGCTGGGCATACCCAAGGTGACACTTTGAATGTATTAGTTGGAAAAATATTACTAGGAAATGACTTACCATAATGACTAGACAATGAGGGAGTAACCAAAACTTGCATTATGCATAAGCTATGCAAGGTTTCATGTCTCTTTCTACTTCATATACAAATAATATAAAAAGTCCATTTATTTATAAAGAATTATAAATATGCTCCCACAATGCATGTGGGATGAGTAAATAATATATATAAATCACAAGGCCAAGATTTATGTAGAGTAAATTAATGGTTGTGTAGTCACTTTGTGCAGATTAATACTGGTTGAGCCATGAACTTCCGAAGGCCAGAACTTGAGGACATGATGTTCATTTTGGAAAAATGAGAGCTCGTTGGAAAGCTAGAAGAATGAGGAACACATTGATAGTGATATCTAGGGATAAATTTACAGATACCTTCTAAAAAAGTAAAAGAACAATTGTGACCAATTTTAGGACCATGACCAAATTATTTTTGAAAACACTATAAAAAGAGAAATCTAGAATATCTAAAGTGGGAGCCAACTTGGAGGACAAATTCCTAACTTCATATTTCTAAAAATGGAGATTTATATTTAGTTAAATCAAAGAGGAAAAACCTAACCTTCAAGTAGTTGCAAATATAAAGACAAGATTATAAAGGGGGGAAATCAAAATAAAAAAGGGAGAAGAGAGAGGATTCGTTCCACTTGTCATCCTTTTGCAATTTTGTGAGTGTCCTTTACCTTGTTTTGAATAAATTCCCCACTTTCTTCTTAGTCTTTTATTATCCATATTTATGATTTGTTTAATATTTTTTTAAATCCATTCCATGATTCTAGTTTCTCTCATTCTTCGAGGTACCTTCATATTTAACTTGTCCACAGGAACCCAATCCCAGTCCCTTACGGATGAACACCATTACAAGTTACATTAGTTATTATGATTTTGTGAAGTGTTGTAGGAACTAACTCTATTCAAAAAATTAACTCTATAAAATTATTCTTTGACTCTTGTAGAGAGTTATTTTCAAGAGAGCATGTCATTTGTGGCTCTTGGACTTTAAATAAGTAGTAGGAATCTCGTGAATGTTCTCCCTTTCACTTTTATGATCTTGTTGACAGGAGGAAAAATTGCACCTGCAACAAGGAATATATCACCTGATTTGGGTCCCAATTAGATCCCTAATCATTTGGTGTGGTGATACTCGAATATGGGCCTAATTGCCTCTACTAATCTAACCTAAAAAAAGAAGAAAAGAAAAAAGAGGAAGATATATTATCTAACTCTAATCTAATCATCCTAAATATTACCAGTAACTATCACTTAATCTAATCAAAATTGCTGGTGTTTGATAGACTTGCTATAATCAACAACAAGGATGGAAATATTACCCAAATGAAAACTTGTAAGAGTTATGTAGTTGTTTGGGATAGTAATCTTTCTGACTGATATGTGGGCTCAGTCAACCACCTTAAAAGTATGGGCACTTGAAAGAACTTAACAAACTATATTTTTATGTTTTTTTTGAGATTTATTTGGATCCAATCTAATCTAATTTGCATAAATTAAACTATGTCGAAAATGAGAGAAAGTATCAATACTAATATGGTGAATATCATATTCAATATATGAATATATTAAAGGTTCAAAAATAATCCGACAATCTTGAAATATTTCAATAAATCATCTGCAAATATCGTTTTACGAGAAGACACAAAGGAGTCCAATATTCAGTTTTAGAGAGAAATTTAATAAATATGAACTCGTGTAGATGGAAAAAATGTAAATAAGAAATTATATTATATACACTCCATAACATAGATAATTTTTTTCAAAGGACTCCCGGGTCTTCCAAAAATTAACAACAACCTTTGATAAAAAGTATCAATCTTAATTGGGATACAATAATTATCGAGCCTTACTTCACTGTACAAACCTCTTATTTATAATCATACAATTCAATTCAAAAATAGAAATTTGTTTCATGAATATTTATTTTCTGATGTTTTGAGAGGCGAAGAATCCCCCTTTTCCAATCGAAATTTCAATCCACGAATTTTGAAATTCCAACGAGTAATTGACCTCTAAAATCTCTACAAAAATATTCATAAAGCTATCATTAAAAACATATTAAAACTTAAAGCATAACCCAAATCTAAAATATTCAAAACTAATCATTTTAAGAAAAACTCAATTCTTGTAAATTAGCACCAAACTCCAAAATCTGAGGCAAAATGATTTGTGATGTTACAATTCCAATAAATAGACAATATTCATGAGATAAAAGCAACAAAACATTTTAGCATAAGACTTTATTTCCAAAAATTAATTCTGAAATCTTGGTCTGATAAGATTTCATAGCCCTTTTTCTACTAAATTTTTGGGACATTTGATTGCAGATTTTTTCAAATAAATGTTTCTGAATTGTTCTCCTGGATCTCCTTTTTCTAATGAGGTATCTTGGGCATAATTTTGTGCATGGTAGCCCGAGATATGTCCTTCGGGAATTAATGACTCCGTAATTATTGGTCAACTCGTGAATGAATTTTGCCCATAGATTTAAATGTCAAAATAGTTATAGCACGTGCATAGGGTAGAAGAAACTTGAAGTGTTTATATAATTTAGTGGGTTTATTGTATTGTGTATTAAAATAAAAAAGGCTATAATGGAGGGAGGGACTCGTGAGTCGTGTTAAAAAAATGAGGTGAGTGGATTACTACCAATGTGGATACAAATAAAATTCAATGTGGAGACATAGGTAAAAACTAATCATTAAAAAGCATATGCGTGATCCCCTCTACTGAGAATGAGATAAACAAGGAGGGCTACACGGCAGCTAGTCCCTATCTTAAGGGGAAGAGCGAGAGGAATAATAAGCGACAGCTAAAATAAAGACCGGCTTGTATAGTTGCAGAGCCACACACAGTTTTCTTTTCATCTAAGGACTTTTCCAGATCATCTCCGGACAAAAAACAACATCAAAAGGGCGTTTCTGTTATACAAGCATTGATGCTGTTGGGTAATAAGTAGATCTAATATAATGGTTTGGATCCTCTACACGATTCAACAGATACCCCATCGAGCTAAAAAAAAGAAAAGCACCCAGAAAAAATTATTAAAAAAATAGATATAAATTAAATTAAATTAAATATCGAAAAGGAAACTTGGACATGGGAATGCAAGGCTTGCATGTAGCCCACGTATTGCCTCTCCACACTCTAGGACTTGTCTCAACCTCGTATCCAGACGTGGGATACGAGAGATGGTGCTACTGTTGTCGTGGAGCGTAATAGCTATCTCGACCCTGGCCAGTAAGGCTCACATGCCGCTACGCTCTGCGTATTTGCCTTAACTGTTATTCGTACAACCCACCTGCCTTCACAGAAGTTACGACTTTCACCTTGACTGATGGTGTAGTTGGATCGCCTGACAGCATTCACAAGCCTGGTAATCACACTTGCTTGAGGATACTGCTGGGTACCACTATGACCTTCCATTGATAGTGCTAGCCATACAATCTATTTCCCCATGAATTGACTTTCGCCCCTCTATCCCCACTGGCTTTCAGAATTCTAATTGATTCATCATCGCCCTTCTCACGGCCCCAACATTTTCCCATTTTGAAGATGTTTCACATAGGCAACTAGGGTGGATAAAAAAGCTACGATTGCTCGGATTGATGGTCTGGGCTGGCTGCTACAGCGTGATGGGATCAATGGATTTTAGGCTGAGCGACTGCTTGCTCGCTTTTAGAAATGGAAGGCAGGGGTGAAAGGTTCATGGCAATAGTGCCTACGTTATGCTAGACTCCGTTGGGTGAAGAGGTAGTAAGTAAAGGGTGAAAGCAAGGTCCCGTCCGGTGGTTTTAAGAGAAGGGTAATGAGGCTTGGGCATAAGTCTCTAGGACCTGTCTTTACTGACATTGTGCTCAAGGCAACAAGAAAACTTGAAGACGAGGTGGGACCTTTCCTCTGGTAACGAAGTGCAAAAACTTTGTGCGTTGGCTATTGAGAAAATGGGTAAACTCCAAAACCCAACTGTGCATCACAATTCCATTGTAAGGGCTTCAACCGCTTAGGTAAACTCCAAAACTAGACTGTAGTATCGCAAATTCATTGTAAGGACGCTCAGGTAAACTCCAAAACCTGATTGTAGTGTCGCCAATCCATTGTAAGGACGTTGCATTGCATTGTAGAGCTTAGGATAATGTCACCAAAATAATTTTTGAAGCTATTGTTCTAAGAATAAATGATTAGATTGCTTATTGTTCTAAGAATAAATGATTAGATTGCTTACATTTATGCAGTCTCTAGCACTATTTTATAATGCCAGTGAGTTAAATGCAATTCTGACATTTTCTCATTGTGAATGTATGGATGCAGCCTCCATAATCAAACAAAAGGTAGGCACATTCCAGAAATAAGGGGAACACACCTACCTTTATACTTACTGGAACAAGGGCAGAGTAGGAGGTAGAGCCTCGGAACCAAAGAGCAGGGCATGCGGCGAAGCCCTCAGAACCTTACCAGAACAAGGGCAGAGCAAGAGGCAGAGCCTCAGAACCAAAGCGCAGGGCATGCGCGAAGCCCTCAGAACCTTAGATTAATGTGAAGGTACATGGAAAATCCTTCTTGCGCCTTAATAAGCTCTAGTTTTGGTCCATTATCATTCTCACATAGCTGCTTTCCCATATACATTTTCCTGTCTTGCACGTTTCCCTGCCTCGTATAGGTGGAATAGGTGGAAGCTATGAGGGTAAAAAATCCCGCCCAAACATAGACGAATCACTATTCATGCAACGCACAAGCAGAGACTTGAAATATCCAAAGGAAATTAGTTGTGTTATTCCCCAACAACAACAAAAGCTAGCAAAAGAAGTAAACCTTTCAATTTCTCTCCCATCTTCCGCTGCCGGTCTTTGCGAATATCCCACATGAAAAGCTAGCAACAGCAAAAGCCAGCCAGCCAACAAAAGAAGTATAAAATCCAGCAAAAGAAGTAAACCTTTCATTTTCTCGCCCATCTTCGGTTGTGTTATTCCCTAGCAACAATAAAAGCCAAAAAAATAAGTAAACCTTTCAATTTATCTCAATTTCTCGCCCATCATCTTCCGTTGTCAGTCTCTGCGAATATCCCACAGCAAAATCCAGCAACAACAAAAGCCAGCCAACCAACAAAAGTATAAAAGCCTGCTAGCAATAGCAAAAGCCAGCCAACCAATAAAAGAAGTAGGAGGTGCCAATGAAGGACAAGGACCAGACACAAGGGCAGTACATGCAGTAGCCATGTGGTATGTGGTCTGGTGGCATGCAATGTGCATGTCCCTAACATATCTAAATAACCCAAACATCTAATCGAAATGAGTTAAATGAATTAATGCAGACATTATTTTCACAATTGAAAATGCCAAGGAAACATATCAAAGAAACATGAAAATAACATATGGTTATGGCCTCCCTGCCTCTTGAAGAGGCTAAATAAGATGGCGAAAAAAAATTGGCTATGAAACACATGTCGGGATTCTTAAAACTTTGGTGATTGAAAATCTTAAACAAGTCAATTAATGTTAGTGAGCATCAAATCGATTACTATAGTCCCTGCCTAGCCTACGGCAGGGACCAATAAAACATGACTTGAACCAAGTTTTTCCAGACCTCCGGAGTGGGACTAGAATTAAAAATAAAAATAAAAATAAAATTAATTAATGGAACGATAGATATGGGGTCTACGAGAACCTAAGGAGTGTTGAACCGAGTTATTTCGGACTTCCGAATGGTTACATTACCATGTAGACGATATAAGTCATCACCATGTCCGTCGACACACATACGAGTATAACAATGAAGTTTGCCATGTGGCATCAATGCTATGCCATATACCATATAGGATGACATGGCGCGTCATCATACCATGTCAAGATGTCAAGTAGGTTGCCACGTGTCATGCCACCTCATCAAACCAGTGAAAAAACACAAAAATTCAAATGGACATAACTTTTACTCCATAAGTCAAAATGAGGCAAACTTTATATCATTGGAAAGGTATCAACGAGATGAGGACAATGAGAATATCAAAAATGGAAAATTAAGCAAACAAAAAATCACTCAAAATAGAAAACCAAATGCAAACCAAGGCGATATTTCCAAAATTTTATATGGGACGCATTCATTTTTGAGAAAAACTAAGGATGGTTGTAGAGGCCTCAACAAATCTTTAAATACATGAAATCATTTTAGAGCTCTCTAAATTTCTAGGCTATATTCTATTTATTTTGTCTATTAATTTCACTTCAAATGTGTATTGTTGCGATGTGTGAAAGAATGAGTACAATGGAATGAATCTTCAAAATATACTATTTTATGATATCTTTATTTTGGTCTTTCTTTTAAACATGCGATCCACTCACAGGTGCATGTGTTAAATAATTCTGTTTCTATATCTCATTTATTTGAATGCTTAAGCTTGTGTGAAAAGAGGAGTACCACCTCTATCAAAAAACTAGAGAGAACCTGAAAACAAGCCCTAGGAGGTAGACACTTTTCCATGACGAGTAAAGACATCAACATTTTTGAGAACTCCATTGGGGATATCATTCATTTTCAAGAAATTTGATGCTTTCTTTCAAGAATCATAAATTAGAAGCTCTCCAATTCAAGTTTTTATTTCTTGTGAAAATGATTTTGTAGATTTCTAGCCATATAATTGAAAATGAGCATTGTTCTTGAAAATATTCTTCAAATAATATCATAAGGCCTTCAAGATTATGGAAATTCAAGTAAAGATATGTTACGGTGATTTATTGAAGATTAATAACAATCCAAGACTTGGGGGAATGAGCTCCTAGGTGACGCCATTTTGAAGATTTTGATTTTGAAGAAAAATGCCCCAACGAATCCACTGAAAAGATCCCAAAATTGCATGAAGATCTGTATGTTAACTCCAATGAAAAGTTTCTTCCATGTTGTGATGATAATGTGACTTCCTTACAAAAATCACCAAGCATTTTCGAAGCTATGGAAAAGGGGGAAGATTGCCAAAGAAAAAAACTAGGGTACATAAGACCCTTTGATGTAGAAGTAAAGAATCACCCCTTGCCAAACATTTCCATGGAAAAGTTTTCCATGCTCTTTGGATATACTTCAAAGGACGTGGAAAAGCATTTGGTTTAAGTTTGATAGTGCTTGCAATATTTATAGTGTCGTTGAAGATGATGTTATTTGTAGATTGCTTGTCCTCTGTCTACAAGGAAATGCTCGTGAATGGTTTTATTCATTGCTGCCAGGAACTATCACAACCTGGAAAGTATTAGAAGATTTATTTGTTGAGAAATATTTCTTAAGGAAAGACCACTATTCTCTTTTCCTCAAGATGGTTGAAATCAAGACGAATGAAGAAGATACAATTAAAGATTTTACTTTTAGATTTATGAAATTCCTTCATGAGATTCCTCACAAAATGTTTCCAAATGATTTCATCATTTTTAGCTATTATGAATTTTTTTTTAGCGTTATGAAAATGCATTGCTTGCAAATTTGAGATTTTTATAGAAGTGAGAGAAAATTTGTAATTGGAAAGAGTTAATGTAGAGAGCTCAAGTCATTGAAGAAAATATTGATGAAAATGATGTTGATCTTTTAAAATTTCTAATATAGTTTCAAGAAAATAAGAAGAGGAATTTAAAAGAGAAATATGATGAACGATGTGAAAATTTATGTACATGAAATTATATTCCTCAAGTTGAGAATTAAAATGTTTTCAAGGGATACCATTAACCACATGTTAAGAATGAGTTCAAAGATGGATTGAATGAAAAGCCGCTAGATACACATGAATAATTTATTCAATATCGCTGTGGTGAAATATTGCAATGGGTTCTCAAAGATAACAACTAGTTTATATAGAGACAAAACATGAATATCAACATGAGATGAGCAAGAATTATCACTTTACATCTAACTTTCAAGCTATTAATTTCTCATATAAAGTAAGGAAAATATAAAGAAAAAGAGGTATTTCCAGTATCAACAACAAAGGGACATCTACAACAAGAGAGATGGACCACATGTTTTATTTCCAAAGACAACAAGATTCTTGGTAAAGAACAAAAAACAACTCTCCAGTTCTCCATGGATTTTCAACATCAATCTATTTTTGTAGGTTCACCATGGTAGAATTGTAATTGCTCAATGGAGGAGTGTCTTTAGAATATTTCCAATAATGCAAAATTTTCAAACATGGTAGGGAGAAACCATATACATTTGTTATATACATGGATCCATTGGAAGTTTACTTATACTTCAGAGCTAGCATTTTCTCTGAGAATGTTTAATTTTTTTTTTTTTAGCCCAGAATGGGAATTTTTTGGAGAATCGGTAACTTTGAAACATCAACTGCCAAGATTACACCAGATACAACTATTTCATTAAATGCCACAACATGCAAGTGACAACATATCTCTGAATACTTGAACCCATGTATTTGGGGAAACAAATTGTTCACCAAACGGTTCAGCTAAGATCCTTTAACCATTCTCTCCATGAAAGTTAGGGTAAGTAGATTTTGTATATAATTTTGTTGTTTCAGTAAAGTTTTACTAGTAATTCTTTGTTGGATTGGGATGACTCCATAACCCAATGGATAAGGCAACTAGTTAGATTTCGGTGTTCTCAACAACCTAATGGGGGTCACTGTCCCACAGTGGGAGCTGAATGTTGATGCATTTTCATGTCACACATCAAATGCAGTGACTATGAAACAACAAACTTCTAGTCAATTTTAATGTTGCAAATATTCTTCTTGTAAGGACAACGAGGATGGTTTCTCCTTTGAAAAGAGTGAAGAAGAGAAAAGATACTAGAAAGGAATAACTTTTTGATGTTCATCTTCTTATTCAATAGCCCTATGTCTCAGCTTCAACCAACATTTTATGAAATAAAAAAACAAATGTCATAAGTCAAATATATCGCTATTTCCCCACATATCTCCATTAGATCCTTTGCAAAACACACAACCCTGACTTCCACACAAATCACAACCCCTTCCTCTACACACCATTACCTCTACATAACCCTAACTTTGACATAAACATTATCTCCGTAAAACCCTTTCACCTCACCTTCCAGTCGTTATATATATTTATATATATTATAATTTTTATTATATCTTAGGTTTCTTTTAGCATATCTCCTTATGGCACATGGTAGGTAGCTGAGAATATCCTAAGATGACACTTGGAATATATTAGTTGGATAGAGATGACTAGGCAACGAGTTAGAACAGTAAGGGGGTGACCAAAAACTACATTATGAATAAGCTATGCAATGTTTTGTGTCTCTTTCTACTTCTTATGCAAATAATGTAAATAGTCCATTTTGCTATAAAGCATTATGAATACCCTCCCATAATGTATGTGGGATGAGTAAAGAAAATTAATAAATCAAAAGGTCAAGATGTATGTGAATTAAATAAAAAATTGTTGAGTAACTTCATGCAAATCAACAATGGCTAAGCCATGAACTTTAGAAGGCCATAACTTGAGATTTCGATGTCCATTTTGGGCAAATGAAAGCTCGTTGAAAATATAGAAGAATGAAGAAAACGTTGGGATTGGTCTCTAGGGATAAAATTATATATTCAAATCAGAAAATTAAAAGAATAGTTGTGAACAATTTTGGGCCTATCACCAAAGTATTTTTTAAAATGATTTAGAAGAAGGAAAATCTGGAATATCTGAAGTAGGAACTAGCTTGGAGGAAAAAATTCTAACTTCACATTTCTAAATATGGGTCTTTATTTAGTTTTTTTTCCCATGGAAAAAGTCATATTTTTCATTAATATATAAAATTACATGCTGAAGATGCTTGATAGCATATGAAATATCAGTGGTCTGGCCACTATCTGTACCGTTTTATCTAAAAATTGATGTCAATCCCATCTAAGGGAGATTTCTATGAATAATTACATATAAAATGTTCAGTAATATATAGACATAAATATATGCTACAATTCAAATATTTACAACAAAATTGTGCCTTAAAATACTCATAAATCAGGCCCCTTGGCCCAATCAAAATTTCTCATCCATGAATGGGCGGTGGTAACAGTTGTACGAGTCCATATCCTATTGTTCATGAATCAACAAGACCCCCTCTTGGCAGGTGTGTAGCTTCCTTGGATAGCTTGTTGGAAACATGGTTGCGCTCCCTTTATATATTTTGACAAGAAGAAATGTCAAAATGTGTTCTCAATCTCAAAGCATCATCCAATATATGTCGGAGTGTGTGTGTGTGACAAACAATTTGTTGATTAAACCATTTAATAATGATCTGCGAGCCACCAAAAATCTGCAATTTGCTACATCCTTTAACAAGAGCAAAGTATAATAAGCGTCGAAGAGATATAAGTTCTGTAAAATTATTTATCCCCCACCCCCCAAGCCCATTTGAATCTTGTAAAAGTGAGAGAGTGTGATATGAAAGAATATGCCTCCACCACAACCATGTCATTGTGCCGATCCATCAAAATAAGCCCTTGGGGTGTCATAATCAATGTTTTCAAAAAGGTTGTTGTGAGCAGGTGGTGCTCGGGTTTCCTCCGATAAGCTTTGAAAGTTTGTGATGAGATGAGAAATGGCTTGAGTCTAGCATGGTGTAGTATCAGTGAATATTATCTTGTTCCTTTGTAACCAGATACACCAGCAGACCATAACAGGTAGGTTCTGACACCTGTGGTTATGTGCATTAGATCACAGCAGTGCCATGGCCCCCGAAAGTCCTGACCCTTCCAATTGTTCTGTATCTGTAGTTGAGCATTGATCTTGATCCAGATGGAGATGGTAGTATTGCATTTTAGGAATAGATGATCACACGATTCCATTTCCTCTTTGCACAATACGCACCATGATGGTCCATGAAAGGTGTGTTTTGTAGGTTGTCTATTGTAGGGACCTTGTTCCGAAGTATGTGCCGCATGAACAGTTTTGCCCGGGGAGCAACCTTTAGCTTCCATAATATAGCCCACCACCATAACAAAGTGATGGGTCTGTGATCAACATTAATATGTAGGTATCTGTATTTGGGGGAGTATTTCCCATTTGGTGAGTGTGACAAGTTTAGTTCATCCTCCCACTCGGATACCCGGACATGTGATTCCTTCAATGCTAATATATAGTTTCACCAATTGTCCTGCCAGCATGGGGGAATTCCCAAAGTGTTAGTATTTTTCCATGCCTCTCTGAACATATCAATATGCTTCTGGTATGTAATATGTGCCAAGTTGGTATATCCAGTATCCGATAGATGTTGTATCAGCCCTTGTGGTAGTAAATGAGCATTCCCACATCCTATTCAAGGGTCCATACCATTCTAAACAGTGTTTCCATTTCCAATTTTCTAGGTTAGTCCATCCCTAACATGGTCTAATGTATTGAGGACCACCCTCCAGATTGTTGATATATTGGTCCTGTCCCATGAAGGGATCCTGATCCAATCATGTAGATGTAGAGGAGAGATGTATTTTAGATAGATAACATCTATCCAAAGATTCTTGGATGATATAACATTCGATCCCATCTTTGCTTCCAGTGCACAAGCAAAGGATTCTAGATTTTTCAATACCCATCCCCCCCATTTCTTTGGAATTGTGATTTTGTCCCAGCTGACCCAGGCAAATATGTGACCTGCTTGTTTACCCCTCCAGAGAAATATGCAACATAGTTGTTGAATGCTTTTGATAATACCCTTCGGGATCTAGGCCAATGACATCCAGTAAATCAGAGTGGCCTCTAGGACTGATTTGATGAGAATCAGTTTCCCCGCCCTGGAAAACCACCTATGTTGCCAGATATTTAATATTCTTTCAATTTTTGCAACTAACCATACCGAGTCAGCAATTCGATAATTAGATGGTTTTATCCTATAGCCCATATATTTGAGTCCCTCCTCGATCCGTAGATTGATAAATGGGAAGTGCTGAAGTGCTGAATGAATCTCATTTGCGTTACAACCAAAAGCAGATAGAGTGGAATCCCCCAATGTTCCATTCAGAAATATGAGAATTTCATCCACAAATAATAGATGTGTGAGAGTGTAGTTTTTTATGATCTTGATACCCCTCTGTCTGCCCTGCGATCGGTCCGTCGAGATGAGCTTACTCAGACCTTCCATGATTAGTAGAAATTGTAGAGGGGAAAGGGGGGAATCCTTGTCTCAGACCTATTTCCACATGGAAGAAGGAGGATGCTGATCCATTGATCAGAAGAATATATGATAAATTAGATATGCACCACATAATCCATTGGATGAAAGATAGAGGAAATCCAAGATGGGTCAATAACATTCGAATGGAGAGCCAGCTAGTTTGATCAAAGGTTTTTTCCAAGTCAATCTTGAGAATCATGCCTTTGAGGTTCTTGGATTTGATGGAGTGTAGGGATTCTTGTGCCGTACCCATTGCTTCATGTATTTGTTGATGATCAAGGAAGGAAAATTGTTCGGATGATATATTTTCAGATAATATGGGCTTAAGGCGGTTTGCAATAATCTTGGCTATTATCTTGTATATAAAATTGTAGAGGGAGATGGGTCTATAACCATCGAAGGTTTGAGGGGCATCATTCTTGGGAATAAGAGCTATATATGTCGAATTGAAAGCATCACACATCTGCCCACTAGTCCGGCACTCTTCAATGATCTGGAGGAGCTCCTGTCCAATTAAGTCAAAAAAAGTTATGCAAAATTCAATCGACCATCCATCTAGTCTAGGGCTCTTATCCCTCTTAAACCACTTAATAGTGGCCTCTAATTCTCCCATGGTTATTGGATTAAGTAGTCCTTCTCCTGTATCATGGTCCACATATTTGGGGAAGTGTCCTGCTACCCTGATGATCTTAGCGAGGTTTGCCTTCGGAGGAGGTTTGAATAATCTTCCAAAATGTGTAATACCAAGATTGGCGAATTGTAGGAAGGTCTTTTCTTGAGTAACCTCATCATATGCAAGTTTCCAGAAGGTATTAATGGCCCAACGCCCATTTGCTACACAGTGATAAAACTTGGTGTTCTCATCCCCCTCCTTTAATCAGGTAGCCCTGCTGCGGAGCCGCCAAGTTTCCTCCCTATCTTTAAAGACCCTATTCCACTCAATCTCAAGTCTGACAAATCTTCCTTTGGCCTTAGTAGAAATAAATCCTCGATCCTCCTTACCACCTAGATGTTCAATTTTCTATTCCGTATCCCTTAGGATCTGTTCATATTTTATCCTCTTATTCCTTGCCCGTTCAATTGATTTATGTTTCAGGGATTTCATTTTGTATGCAAAAACAATGGAGGCTGATTGATCATGATGAACAAGACAGGTTTTCCAATCCTGAGTGATCACCTGAATATAACTTTCATCTTTAAGCCAAGTAGAATTAAATTTAAGTGGTGCCTTGGGCTTGCGATCACCGCCAACAATCTCAAGATAGATGGGCATGTAATCCGACAACCCCCTGATCTGACCCATTGATGATATAGGGGCAATTGATCCAATAAGGTCTCCTTAACCAGAAAATGATGCAATCTTCTCGCTAATGCAGCATCCTCGGTCCTCCGATTTCACTAGGTGGGTTTTAAGCAGGGCATGTGTCTATCAATCAGATGATGATCCTCTAGTAGGGTCAGGATCCCATTCGATAGCGAGTCAATTTGTGCATTCATACCCCAGGATTCAACATGACCAAGAGAGAAATTGAGATCCTCCCCTATAATGATGTTCTCTGCTTGAAAGTTGTCATAATCAAGTAACTACTGCTACAAAGTGATCCTGTTGATACAAGGCCCATAGACATTAATAATCCTCATGTCCCTTCCAATCTTTGTTGAGTAAATATCAGCTCCTATGAACCCTTCCCCCCCAAGAGTTTAGTAATCTCATATATTTGGGATCATATCCCAATATCAAACCACTAGATCGTCCTCGTGCATCAAGTGCAATGAAATGCCAACCATGAGAGATGGCCTCAAGTATGGGAATAATATGTAAGTTGGTCACTAGTGTCTCCTGTAAAAATATAATGTTAATTGATTCCATTTCCATCACCTGACGAAAGGCGAATTTCTTAGCAAGGCTAGCCAAACACCGACAGTTGTAGGAGATCCACTTCATGGAGGACCAGGGGGGAGGGAGGTCAATGCTCTAAGGACCTTGTCAATGGGATGTTGTATACCTTGTGCTACATCTAGTCCAGCCTAGATAATGGATTTAGACATGTTGTATTTTCTACCACGGGCAGACTTGGAGAGCGGAGGTAAGGGTGAAATACCAATTCCACTACCATTCCCCGGGGTTATGCAGGACAAATACCGAAGATTATAACCGTGTGCCTTACTAGATTCAGAGGATGGTTCCTCAGGGGAGAATGGATCCGGTATCCCAGAGATGGTAGGCAGAGTGGGGAAGAAAATGGGTGCAGTTGGGGTGAATGTGCAAACAACAGAAGGACAATGCACAAGGCCAATATTACAAAATGAAGAGCAAGGAAAATATGCATATGACAATAAATGGAGAGATGGAGGGTTAGAGAGGGTACCTGCAATAGAGGCAATTTCCATCGCAGCCACACGAGATCTGGTGATATGTTGGGATGGGGGACGAGTCTGCTCCTTGTGAGTGCCAAAAACTACCTGAGAGTCCATTTGCGGATTCTCCTCAAAATGAACAAGTGCCTTCCCACGCTGATCAGAATCCTGGTTAACAATTGCTTGCTTAGACCGTGCAGCCGAAGCAGAGCTAGATGCAATAGGGGACAATATTTATATAAATATCCAATCTTGTGACATCTCCTGCATCGATAAGGCACCCCCTCATAGTCCAGAATCTAAACCCTGCAGGTATCCCTCCAATGCAGCTGCATATTCTCCTCTAGACCCTCCCTGGTGTTAAGATGTATAAGAATGCGAGCCATAGACATATTCCCTGTTAACATGTATGATTTGCCATAATCCATTATCTGCCAAGGGTGTTCCCAATCTGCTTGAATATGTATTTCGACCAGAAGTGAAGGGGAAGACCAGGCAATCTGACCCAGATGGGTCCAGCCCCAAGATGTTTTCTCTTGGGAACAAAGAGAGGACTCCATCGTTTGAGAAGTACTAGAGCCATTTCGATGTGCCATTGCTTGGATAGTACCCAAGGTATAAACTCAGGCTGCTGAAATCGAAGAGCGAGCCATCCACGAGAGAGGGTAACAACCGACGACAGTTCAATGAGAACCTGCCCCCAAATCTCCAGTACCCATTATTTCAATCGTGCAGCCGAATATGCCCTACCCCTAACATGGCCCACCAGGACACGGTCAGAGGTGTCTATAACTTCCCCCATTTGGATGTCGTCTCCAAATGTGAGAGATATCTTCTTTGTGCCAACCTTCATCCCTTTGAATCTCTTGGATGGATGCCCTAAACGATTAGGAGGTGGTCTACTCAACGAGGTGTGAGAAGGGATCACTTCAGCCTCCAAGCGGGGAATCCTGGTCTGACCTGAGTAAGGAGGGGATGAATCCGTGAAACAACTGGAGGTGGGTGGGTCAGGTATGTGAGGAGGGGAAAAAGAGGTAGCAGGGTACAATGGTTGGGTAGGGTAGAAGTGCGATGCCTGTGGTGGAGGGATGTGTGAAGAACCCAGGGGAAAAGGTGGAGGGGGATTCAAAGGGTACGAGGGAGGGGGAGGGTTTAGGCAAGAAGAAATAAACTGCAGGGAGGCTAGGGAGAGCGAGAGTAGGTCAGGGTCAGGAGGGTAGTAAACCACTTCAGGGAAGCCAAAAAATGAAAACATGGAAGAAGACGAACCAGGTGATAAAAGAGGCTGTTGAGCCAGATTAGTGAAGGCAGGGTTGTCCTGGCACTGAATAAACCCCAAGCCCGCTAGCTAGGGTTGAGGGAATATCCATAGAAATGTTCGAGGAAGAGACCGACAGTTGTGGAGTGAAAACAAACCAGTTGGGGTATAGTTAAAATGGATCCCCGAAGTAATAAACTATGTCTCCCTCCATGCTATCCGATAGCAAAACGTTAACCATCTCGAGATAACCCCCATTTGACAGATGTCGGGTCAGAGAGGTGTAGAGCCTCTATTCTACACCTACTTATCTACCATTTTCCTCAATCTTTCCTTATCTTTCCTTATCTTTTGCCTCATTTTCACCATAAAACCACCCAGATCATTACATTAGGTGTTATTAAGCATGATTAAGTAATTTTTGCTAATGGATGACTATTTTTTTAGATTTTGACTTACTTGCAGGAATCCCGCAACTATCTGATGATCCTGCAGCTA